>CM069453.1:61324431-61482903 GCA_035610835.1 Ophiura sarsii
CGGGTAATTCTGGTGCACAATATTCAATATGTAGTTTTATTGCACTGTTTGGGAGCTCCATATCAACACTAATACAAAATACTGTAAAAAACCATAGCCTCCCTCTCCCTCAATCATGTGTAGGCATAGTCATTGAAAATTTGTTTTTGCGCAGCCCAACTTTGATGATGTAGTGGTCAAGTATAATGTGGCTAGCCTCCTCAACAGACAAGGTTTGATTACAATTCCGTCCCCGCCATTACAATATGGCCCCCTTTATCCACCCGATAATGTTATTCCCACAAAGCCAAATAGAAGGTATTAATACACCCATATGTCGAGGGTTGAGCGCCAGAAGGCCGTAACTCAAGAAATGCTATTTTGAGATAATCAACTTTCAGTATTTGGAACTTATTACAATACACTGTAGCGCCCAACTTGTAACTCTAATTTTAGTCAAATTAAGAGTGTTTATGAGTTATCTCTTTATGGTTCTGAAAATCTAGGTTAAATATGAATTATTTTTGTACCAAAATATCAATTTGCCCAAAAGTTGAGTTACGGCCTTCTGGAGCTCAACCCTCGATGTATGTTGTCATTTTCACTTTATACCTTTGTGATTTGTGAAAAAGTCCATTTTCATTTTAAGGTGGTCTTTTATAGCTTTTATTCTCTGCAAAATATTTAAGCCAACTTCAGTCTTCCGCTGTTGACTTAAATATTGTTCCGATTAAAAACGAAATAAAAGTGGCATTATTTGCCCTTTCTTAATTAGATTTGTATTAAATATCTATTTTCTGTCTTTTTTATCTTTTTTTCAGCGCCTTGCTATAGCCAAAGAATTTGGAGATAAAGCAGCAGAAAGAAGAGCTCACAGTAACCTAGGCAACGCACATGTTTTTCTGGGTGATTTTGAGAAAGCCACAGGTTTTTACAAGTAAGTATTCATATTGTGAGAATCTAAACGAACTCTTATGGTTTTTTTCCAAATACCAGTTAAAGGAAGGTGTTCCCTCCCATTGCTGTTCCGATTTTCAACTTGATGTTTTCTATTCTACATGAAGGGTCATCCTTAAAATACTCATATTCCAAAGTTTGAGTTGCATAACTCCAATGGTTCTTATTTTAGAAGCACAAGGTGACATGAAATTTGCCTATTGAGTATAGTAGACAAACTAGCTGAGTGGTTAGCCACCTTTGCCAGTACTTCTCTCCACTTTGGGCATAACTTCAAAATGGAACATTCTTGCGTCAAACATTTTACAGAAATAATGAAACAAATATGGGGTTTCTTATGATATTAACCCTAACCCTGGTTTAGGATTTTTGACCGGGATCACAATTTTCGAGGAAAAAACACCAACTAAATCTCCGGGAACCTGCTGGGATTCGATCCGGGGACCCTCCGTTCTCAAGCCCCACCTTCCAACCACTAAGCCACGGCCCTCAGCTACACATTCGTGCAGTATACTGCACTCATTATATAGGCTCGGTTGACTACTAGATTCTCAGGTCCTTTGTGTTTGAATGTCATTTAAACATGATAAATTGTTATTGCATAATGCAGCAAAACCCCTGGATTTTCATGTAATACGAATCTTTGTTATGACATTTTCCATTTTGTCTTTGCTCTACTTACTACTGTTAGAGATGGATAATGATATCGAGGGCTTGGTGCCACAAGGCTGCATCTGAAATAGCTGCCACTTGTTATATATGAAGTTGGTTATATACTGAGCAATAGGTATACACGGAATGTTACTCAGCAGCTATCGCAGATACAATCTTTTTGTTCAGATGCCAAGCTAGTTTAGTGAAAAAGGCACAATCTGTAATAGCTGCCATTTGTTATATATAAAGTTGGTTATATACTGAGCAATTGATATAAACTAAATGTAACTCAGAGCAGCTATTGCAGATATGGTGTTTTTGTTCAGATGCTAAGCTAGTTTAGTGAAAAAAGGCATAATCTGTAATAGCTGCCATATGTTATATGGTGTCACACCATAAATAATCTCCCTATAATTTACGTGCGTAACAGAGATCAAATTAAAGTCGAGCGACTGGTTTGTTCAAATCATTGTTTTCTTTGAAGATTCTGATGTCTTCTATAAAAAAAACACCCATTTTTTTTTTTTTTGGGGGGGGGGGTGACCTGCATTTTCACCGCAACGGGACGTTAGTTCACTCTCAAAATCGCTGTCTGCTAGCTATATTCGGTGCATTTGTCCTAGAAGAGGTGAAAAGAGAAAAGTTATGTCAAATCTTACTATTACAGAAAACACCAGGGTGTTCTTTGGTAAAATAATGTGTTAATAGTCTACAAATCACAAATTTCTTTCATATTAAGAGCACTTTATACCTTTTCTGTACATTTAAATCAAATGGTTAAAGGTGGGGTCTATCTTGCATTAAAAACACTGGCTAGTGTTGGGCGCTAGCACACATTTATTTGGTGGTGTGGTATCATATTTGCTTGTGATGTGATGTTGTTCACCTGTGTAAAAATGCAATCTTCCATATAGCAGCCATTGTAGATATGGCCTTGTGGCGCAAAATCCTCGATATCATTTATTGGCTTACAAAATCTACTCGTCATTTAATGTTTTTTCTCTCCAGAAAAACGTTGCAGATAGCTAGACAGATTGGGGATTCGGCGATTGAAGCCCAAGCCTGCTACAGTCTAGGGAACACTTTCACACTACTGAGGGATTATGAGAAAGCAATAGAATATCATAGTAGGCATTTAAGAATTGCACAACAACTCAAAGATAGGTAAGGCTTGAAGTGCATAGAGTTTTCCAGAGAGGGGCGGTGCTACTCACATATATATAAGGTATACATGGATGTGCCGCCCTAATATTAATATGGTCGCTTTTTTGCAAGGAAACCCTAAACTTGGGTATGATTTTGTGCCGGAAAATCCCTAAACATGGGTCCTGTTTCGTGAAAATCATGAAAACACTTGTCAAATCAGCCGGGTTTTTTTTAGGTACAAATATCCCTAAAGTGGGTCAGGGGTACCCTCTCCTCCTAGGATGGAGTTCCTGGTTCAATTCCTTTGATTGCAAGACTTGCTACAGTCTAGGCAAAATTTGATCATTATTGTGGATCATGAAAAATCAATAGATTTTCACGGTAGGCATGTAATGCTTGCTGATTGCATTCTAAACGGTCTCTGAACTATCCAGGTCATTCCTGATGATATGATTTATGTCATTACTGCACCAATCGCACAGCAAATCATAGGCAGCGACTCCCCAAATGTCTGAACAGGTCACAAGGCCCCAAACTATCGGAATCCCTACAGTTGACTTCTATCCAATCACAGTTACGCTGATGACTACCAGATATATGCTTCTTTCGATCCTCGCATTCCTGGTGATATGGAAAACACTCTCACCAAAGTCACTGAGTGTATAACCGAGATCAGAAATTGGCTTTCAGCCAATTACCTTAAACTTAATGACTCTAAATCTGAATTGTTCATCACTGGATCTTACCACAATCTGAAGCTCCTTGATTTGGCTGACATTGAACTTGCAATCCGTGGCTCTTCTATCAAGCTCTCACCTGTTATCAGAAACCTTGGCTGTTTCCTAGACTCAAATATGTCCCTCACACCTCACGTAAACAACCTGCGCAAAACAATTCTGTTTCACATCCGAAATTTATGGCGTATCAGAAGATTTATTGACAAAGAAACATGTCACCACGCGGTCCGTGCTTTAGTCACCTCTAGACTTGACTATTGCAATGCCCTTTTCACTTTGCTTTCGGCAAAGGATGTCAGTCGCCCGCAGCGACTGCAAATCAGCGCTGCTCGCCTTGTGTTCGCGGTTGGTAGAAGAGTTGATGCCACACCCCTTATTAAGACATTGCATTGGTTGCCAGTTCAACAAAGGATTGTGTATAAAGTAGTTTTGTACATTTTTAAGGCTTTAAACAACTTAGCTTCTCCTTATTTGGCTGAGCAGTTCTCTGTGTATGTCCCTGCTCGCTCCCTACGATCTGCGATGGACACTAACCGGCTGGTTGTTCCCAGATCCAACCTTACTATAGGTGATCGCAGTTTCAAGGTTACTGCTGCAAAGGCCTGGAACTCCCTCCCAATACACCTCAGAACTGCTCAGTCAACGGAGACTTTTAAAAGTAATCTTAAGACTTATTTATTTTAATCTTTATTTTCTTGTAAACGCTATGGTACTTATGTAAATAGCGTCCTAAATACCCGTTTGTTGTTGTTGTTGCTGTTGCTCGACTGATCGTTCGATCTGGAAAGTAGCTGAGAGCCATTTGTGTTCCATAGACCACAACAGCGACATAAAATTGCCACGACCTTCAACTGAAAGTACATTATCTCCATAGATTTAAAAAGGAGATCCAGTACTCCGCCGCCATATTTTTCCACCAGGGAGACAATTTTTTTTCGGAAAATGCGCATGAGCCTTCGGAAAGCGTCGCTCTTTCCGCATATTTCAAACCTGCCAATAGTTACGTAATTTACTACAATTGGCCTCGCGTTCGTTATGATTAGTGACGTCACATCGAGTATGTCTCCCTCTTTAGCCTGAAATCATCAATTACGAAGAACGTCTATTCCCAGTATGGTTAACCTGCAATATCCTGTGTACTCTGTTCATCTCACCCACAGGCTGAACAAGTAGGCAATACGGAAAGCTCCTTGCAGGGAAATTTGAGCATTTGGAGGGAAATTTTGGCATTTGGAGGGAAATGTTACTCTTTCATTAAGAAATGCATTCCATTTTGGAGGGAAATTTGGAATCGTTTGCCGGGAATTTTTTTAATTTAAGGCCATGATCTCACCTCTGTGCTGTGATGTCAGAACATGTTTTATCAATCGTAGCTTATTCATTACTTCATGAATAATCGCGATAGCTGCGTATCAAGTGTGCTCCAATAATATGAATCGTTAGATGAGAACGCGCACGCCGAGCGCAGGTTACTAATAATTGCCCGAAAGTACTGTGCCAAAGTGTTCTATTGTTTTGCTCGCTGACCGACCAATCAAATAAAAGCCTCTCACACTCCTAAACTGAATATTCAATGAGTTATGAGGAAACACGATTAAAGCTTATTTCTGATTGGTTGAATGAGGGGATGACCCGACTCGGACTGTTCCAATAACTAAGAAGGACAGGGGTGGACAAAATAAACAGAAAACTTATTAATTATTAGCGAGATTATATCGATACAAAACAACGATTTGGATAAATATGCATCTTTTTCAGTAATGAATGAGAATAATGACTGCTTAACAACTGTTTTCGCGAATTTGTTGTGAAATACTTGGTTGCTGTTATGGTCATTCGGAATTGTCCCTCAGGGGCTGCGCCCCTTCGGGACAATTCCTCAAACCATAACATCAACCTCTTATTTCACAACAAATTCGCGAAAACAGTTGTTACGCAGTAATTATTCTCTAATTCATACACTCGTATTATAGTGTCTATCCAATCAGAAAGCAAGAAAATAAAATATGCAGAGTGCATTTTAAGTGGCGCTGTATAATGTGCGCATCACACACTTTGTTTTGTGCGTCGAACGATCGTCACACTGCGCCACAGGCAAATCGTTCACCCTATCGCGTTACATGTACAATGCAGCGTGAAGCTATCGGCTTCTCATGCTCTTTATAAGATAGGTCAAATCCGGCGTTTTCTCGATCAGCCAACAACTGAAAGACTTATTCATGCTTTTGTGACTTGCCGACTCGATAACTGCAATAGTTTACTTTATGCTCTCCCTGATACGCAAATCTCAAAACTTCAACGGATTCAAAACTCTGCTGCTCGATTTGTTACGCTGTCTAAGATTCGCTGTCACATTTCCCCTGTCCTTCGTGACTTACATTGGCTACCGATCAGATCTCGCATTATCTACAAGATTCTTCTGATAACATTTAAATGTACTCGAGCTCTTGCTCCTATGTATCTGCAAGATCTTATTCAACAATACGAGCCCACTCGCAATCTTCGTTCTGGCTCAAAATATCTTCTTGCGCATGTGTCTTCACCTTCTACTTCATATGGTCGCCGTTCTTTTCAAGATGCTTCTGCTGAACTTTGGAACAATTTACCATATCATGTTAAATCCGCCAAAACTCTTGAACAGTTCAAATCATTGCTAAAAACTTACCTATTTTAATGTTAATGTTTAATTTATTTTTGTCTTGTCTTTTGTTACTCATGTTGGTGTGTGTTTTTGTTTGTTTGTTTGTTTGTTTGTTTGTTTGTTTGTTTGTGATAGCGCATAGGGACTTAATTGTGTTATGTGCTCAATAAGTATGGTTTTATTATTATTATTATTATTACTGTGGCGTGATGGTGCATGAATTTGCTCATGTTTATTCACAAGTTTATCAGCGCACACTTTTGGAACTGTATTTTGTTCATTCTTCACATTTGAGCACCCTCGTAGAGGCCATGTGTAAAATAATGAAGACATGAAGGATACAGTCTATGGCCAGAGTACTTAAATTGTGTGTCTTTTCTTTCCCACTATTTGTAATAGGGTTGGTGAGGGACGTGCATGTTGGAGTTTAGGCAACGCACACACTTCACTTGGCAACCATGAGAAAGCCTTACACTATGCCACTCTTCACTTACAAATATCAAGAGAGGTAAGACCCATAGAAGTTATGAGGAGAAACACTACCACATCTTGCTATCTATTTAGATGTAAAAAGGCGCCATTTTGTTTACTCTATGGACCTTACATTATGCCACTATTCCCTTACAAATATCAAGAGAGGTAAGACCCATAGAAGTTACGAGGAGAAACACTACCAAATCTTGCTATCTATATAGATGTAAAAAGGCGCCATTTTGTTTACTCCATGGACCTTACACTATGCCACTCTTCACTTACAAAGATCAAGAGAGGTAAGACCCATAGAAGTTACGAGGAGAAACGCTACCAAATCTTGCAATCTATTTAGGTGTAAAAGGCGCCATTTTGTTTACTCCATGGACCTTACACTGTGCCACCCTTCACTTACAAATATCAAGAGAGGTAAGACCCATAGAAGTTATGAGGAGAAACACTACCAAATCAGATTTCAAAAGGTGCCATTTTGTTTACTCTATGGACCTTACACTATGCTACTCAAGACCCATAGAAGTTACGAGGAGAAACACTACCAAATCAGATTAAACCCTAGCGGCCCTTAGTGCTACAAAATACAACTCTATTAGATGCTGGTAGCATTCCCTACCAACACCTAGTAGGGTAGAGAGAGACAAAATAAGAGAGGAAAAGTCAAATGAAGAATCCTAACTAAATATATTGCCATATCTCTTTATATCAAATAAAAGTATTTTGTAACTTTCAGTTAGTGGTGAATATTTATATTTGTTTGTTTATTTGTTTATTTATCTGTAACGCAATGGAAAAAACATCCCTGTTCTACAGAGCCGACCGACCCATTTTGTTTCAAAATTTTTTGATTATTTTTTTGGTTTACAAATATTTTGAATTTTTTTGGAAATTTTTTTGAAAAAAAAATGGAAAAAAAAGGAAGTTTTTGAAATGTAAAAAAAAAAAAAAATCCCATTTTTTTGCAATCCCCCCCCCCAAAAAACCACCCCACCCTGCCTTACAGACCGACTCTACCTGAGAGGTCCGTTTTCCCATAGAACGGTTTTGTTTTTTGCCTAATATTTTGTTGGTTTTATTTACCAGGTACGAGACAAGACCGGTGAGCTTACAGCACAAATGAACCTGACCGATCTAAATCAAATCCTGGGACGCAGCAGGTCAGTATATGTAATATGTACAGGGATGCAAGAATTACGGACATTTTCAGAATTCCGGAAATGAGGCCTTGAAAATTAAAAAATCCGGAAATGTAAACAAAATAAAAAATAAACTGACTTTTTGTGTGCATTTCCGTAATCGGATGATTATATTTCAGCATAAAAAGAGACACTTATATGGTGTGTTTTTTGTGATACCGTGTAGTCTATTCTCCAGACGAGCCACTATATATGTAGAAAAATTCAGGAAATGGATCAATCACATGCATCCCTGTATGTAATTTAGAAGACCATATAAAGTAGGGCCAAAATGTACGAGGTATAAATGTTTTGTAAAGTGTTAGTTAAAAGATATTGATGGTGAATTGAATCGCAGCGAAGAATTACCCACTAGACCACAGAGGCTGTGTTTACGTGGGTGACAGATGAACGAGCGCTAATGTATACAAAGTCATTGTTATGCTGAGAGTCTCAAGCAGCAGAAATACATGTACTAACTATTAGCTATATGTTGGCCTATAAAGCATGATTCTAGCAGAACCTATGACTAGTGAAACTCTATTAAATCCACACAAGGTTCGAGCAAAGGATACAAGCCGAGTAAGAGAAATTAATAAATAATATATTGACTCACATTCAGATAAATATATATCCTTAGAAATATTTGAGGAATGTGAACATAAAACTCATTAAATGTATGTTAACCTCATGGCAAAGTCAGTGCCCCTTTCTTCCCACATTCCATGTACCTTAAATTTGTTCTAGCAGTTACATAAACGCATCTCTTCAACACCAACTTGTTGAGGAATTTTGATAGTGCATCAAACCCGGTCAGTGACTAAACAAGAGTGTCATTCGATATAGCAATTAGCTCGCTCGCTCATTTAGGTATCCATTAAGGTTCACTCTACTAACTGATAGTATTTTGGTACTATTCACCAAACACACAACACAAGTAAAGGTTCATTAGAGTTAATGCATCTGTACCATTAAGGCTATTGGGTCAAACCAGCCTAGATATTGCAAAGCAGAATTTCCCTGTGAGCAGATGTTCAGGTTTTTTAGATTTAGCTACATGTATTTCAATCAACCCAGTCTCCTTGAGAATGACAGATCAGTATATCAGTGTGTTTCTATTGAGACCCATTATCCAGTTTATTCCGGATAAGAGGTTAACATTGCTTAATAGAAACCGACATTCTCCGCTATTCTCTGGCTATAGCAGAGAAACTTTCCCCTGTGAAATTTATCCTGCTTGAGTAAGGATTATTCCGATGACATTATCCGGAGAACGCTAGTAGAAAGTCACACCATTCCGATACAGTGGTAGAGTACCTGGAAGCAAGCGTACAACATCGATTACAAGCGCCATAATTTGCCATCTGCGACTTGCTTTCTTGTACTAATTTGCGCGCCTCTGAAGAAGGTTTATTGTTTTGTATTTATTTCGAGCATTAGTACCACTCATTTATTTGGAGTATTAGTACCACTCATATGTAGATTCGCGGACTGTTTCTGTGAATAAAATGTCAACATTGTCATCAAATTAGCGATTGTCGTGCACGGCGCCATATTGTCAAACGAGGTCAACCCACAATGCCTTGCGAATGACCCAAGCTTACGACCTTTAGCCGGCAAGACACGCACGTAACAATATGACACGCAACTTTGTATCTTTCCCCCGGAAAACAGAGCCCAATAAAACACCACATTCCCCGCTAATCTCCGATAGTATCCGTGAACAATTTCACCGGGAAGAAAGCGGATACTTAATAGAAACACATTTTTCAGACTGAACCCACGTCTATATTCAGTCATTTCCCCAAAGAACTGAATAAAGCAGTGCATATGTCACTCTTTAGTGGTGAGTAATCAGTCATATGTAAACATCTATATCCGGTTTTGATTCGCTAATATTCCCATTGAGAGAAACAAGCAGCCAATCATTTCATCCGTATGATGCACGACAAACCAGGCCAACCGTACAATCTTATTTCAATAAAAAATGTGTTTATTTACGTGGCCATTTTCAAATGATGCACTTGTTTTTTGAAATTTTGTGGTGTTAAAATTGAGAATTCTGTTATGATCTGATGTTCATGAATTTGGACGGGTTTAAATTTATAAAACATCCAAGACTTACAAACTGTTAGCATTATTTTCTTGAAATAGCACATACAAAATTTTCCGAGTGAGTTGTGCTTCATCATTCGGGTAATCGGCCATTTTGAATAACTGACTTTCGGATATGCTATGTCAGACTGTAGCTATTATTTCAAATTCGATGAAACAATCTACTAATCATCTATTTATTTGTGTATCATTACTGGCCGACCCCATAATACAGGTTTTGAATATTGAGCTAATGGGAGGTCAATTCTGCTTGGTTAAAAATAAATGTAAGTTTTTTCACTCCGAGCCTAAAAGGATAAGTGCTTCATGTAAAATACAAGCATTTTTTTATTATTTACTAGTTTATTTTTAATTTTCAAATGTCAAAAATAAAGTATTGTCCCCCCCCCCCCCCCCCCAAAAAAAAGAAGAAAAAAAAGAAGAAGCGTGAAATGGTTATTTATTTGTAAGCTTTTTGCCCTAATATGCAGTGTTTTGATTAAAAAGTGCAAAATAGTGGGGAAAAAATCAAATTAGATAAAACAATCTATTAAAGGTAGATGACCCGATCACATTTTCGTAACACAGAATTATTTCAAACATACGGAGATTTTCATATCATATGAAAGCTCGTATTTTTCTCATCATCATACTGAAATTTGACGGCCTAAATCGGTATAATGACGGAGAAATCGATGAAATAACGTCGAATTACCGCGAATGGTGGTAACCACCGATATAGTTTGTGTACTACTCAATGGGTACAGTTCACAGCATCTTGTGCGTCTAAAATAAGAACCATTAGAGCTATGCAACTCAAACTTTGGAACACGACTTTTTTAAGGATGACCTTTCATGTAGAATAGAAAACTTCAAGTTGAAAATCGGAATGTGATTGGGTCATCTACCTTTAATCATCTATTAATTTGTGTGTCATTAGCGGCTGTGACTCCATAATCATGATAATACAGGATTTAAATATTGAGCTAATGTGAGGTCAATTTCTGCTTTGTTAAAAACAAAACCAAGTTTGGTTGGATACAAGAAAATTAGTATAGTGTATTTTTAATTTTCAAATGTCAAAAAGAGTATCATTCTACAATGTATGTGCATTAGGTGAAATGTATATTTATTTGTAAGCTTAAGATAAGAGTCGGGTATGTATAGAGGGGGGGGGGGGGGCTCCCATGCACCTCCTCCCCCAGTACTAAACCAAACCAACTTTTTGGGGTGCCTTTTAGTGTCCTTGAACACATATGGGATGTTAACAGTGACAAAATCCCGATGCTCTCCAGATATCCTAGATGGCCGCCAACAATGGTAAAATTTGGGAAAAGTCATACATCATAAAATGATTAGATATATGTTTTTGACCATTGCAAATTCATTTCCACCATTTTATGCTGCTAATGTACATCATTTTCAAGATGGCGGACAAAATAGCCACCAAAAGTGCCCGCAAATCTGCAGATCTAGTAATTTTACTCATGCTTTTATCATATTATACGACTTTCCCCAAATTGTACCATTTTTGTTGTTGCAATTATTGAACAAACACAGATTCAAGGGCTTGCCCAGAGCTGGCATGGAATTGGGTGAACCGGCGCATTATGACATGACAGTAAAACAAAATGGAGATTTATAACTTCCTGTATAGCAAAGTGGATTTTAATCTTACAAGATGATTACAGCGTCAGTAATGGAAATTTTATGAACAATGTATTCCTGGAAAACATTATGTTTCCACTTTTAGAACAACCATATGAACAATATTGCAAAATTTGTTTGGCAGGATATTTAGATGAGCAAAATAGAATGATTGCAGTGTTAATTACAATTCACTATTGTCTCATGGACAGACATGTAAATTGGGTACTAAAGTTAACCCCCTGGGGTCTACCGGCCGATTTGGCTTCAAAGCAGTATTTTGATTGGTTGGTTACTCATAACATATATCATCTAATGATCCAATCTGGGATGCTGTAAGAAAGGTACTAGTGCTACAGCGAGTCAACATACAGAGAAATAGATGCACTGTTTTGATTGGTTACTCAGGGGGTTAAATGGTTCACCGGAGATAAATGGTTAATGTGATTGCCTTTGTGTCATTCTTACATGGTTAAATATATATATCAAATTTTATCATGGCTTTGAACACAAGATGGCTTCTTTCCACTATTGCTGTTTATCCTAAGGCCCCCCCCCCCCCCCAAAAAAAGGAAGGTTGTGTTGCCCTCATCCGGCCGGGTCAAAATTCCGAAAAATGTCGGCCGGTGTTTTTTTTAAATTATTTTTTTTATATTTCTACACTATTTTTACCTATCTTCCAGTTGATAAATGTGTGTAAAAGCCAACGAAACCCAGTAAAACCAAACAACAAGCTCGGGTTTGTACTCCACACACGGCGTTAGTCGGGTGTATTTTTTCATGGATGTGTACTTCAAGATAATATTCACCATTGGGTAGAAAATACAACCAGTATGCATTTTCCTTAGTATCTTCACACATGTTGACTGAAATAATAGGTATATGATTTGGTATAATAAAAAAAGACACAAACAAATCCGGCCGGCCGACCTCTTACAATACATGTCATGTTTTTATTTCTTATCATTCATTGTAATTTACATTTGTTTATTTACAGACAAGATGCTGCCCTTCAAGAATCAAACAAACAGAAAAACGTAGTCGTTAATAATAATGGTAAGTATGAAATATATTCCTTACAATAAATCTTAACACCTTCCATGCGGCAGGCGTCTACGTCTACAGACGACATTCCAAAATGTCACAAAATGTTTCAAAAATGTCAAAATTATAAAATTTTATTACCATATTTGGAATCACCATGAGGAATGCATTGAAATAAGTACAAACATGCCTAGTATTGGTTCAGTAATCTTTGAGATAGACCTTGAAAGTTGAGAAAGGTTTCTGAAAAATCTGTTGTGTATATGGTAAAACTGATAGCAGCGTGGAAAATGTTAACCTAAACTCGTATAGGGAAGCAAGGACTTACAAGCATGACATTGAAGTAGTTTTATTAGTACTAGCGGGCACCAGCGCTTCGCGCTGGACCCGCTAGAAAATTTCACGGGGAATAATTAAACAAAGCGTAAGAAAATTTGATACAATAATATCAAGAACATGTCCTATACATAATCCAGACGGGGCCCTAAATAATCCGAATATCGCAGGTGCTTTTGATAATCCATGTTATACATTGCCTTAATCTAGGTAGGCCTACGTTTGTGTTTCCAGATACCTATGTAGGCCTCCCATGAGACCTGAAATGCAGGTACCCGTTGTCCCATTATATCCAGGGACCCCCATAGGCCTAAGCCCTACCCCCTAATCCAGTTACCCCAGGTGCCCTTAATAATGCACTGGATACCACATAATCAAGGTAGGCCCACTGCAGTGTGCGGTGTGATACCCAGGTGCCCTTACTTTATCATAGTCAAGTAAATTAAACGCGGGTGCCGAAGATAGCGGACAGTAAAAGTCACAATAGGCAGAGGTCAGTAATATCAAAGCGTTATAAATGTTTATATAAATATCAATCAAGAGTATGTCCTTAAATAATTCAGGTACTAAGGTGCCCTTGATATAATGTAAGTGACATGGTGCCCTTAATACACCATGAGCCTAGGCCCAATGTGCTCTTAAATAATACAGATACCCAAGATCTTAATCCGAGTAGGCCTACTCCATCAACGTGTTCTTAATACCCCCAGTTATACTCCTGTCAGCGCATGTCTCTACCTATTTTGTACCCCAAATAATAAAAAGTTGAATTTTAATGTCAAAATTGAAAGTTACATAAAATTAGCTTTTAAATGTCTCCCCCGATTCTTTTATTGCCCTGCCACCCCGTTTTACTCCTTTAAAGGTATATTATGTGATCTTTCCATGGAACGCCCTCAACATCGAAAAAAATTGAAAGCAGATTTTCTTGCAGATTTACATTTCTGATCATAAATCGTACATACATTCCAAGTTACAGGGCGATACGATTCTTAATTACTTCAAAATCATGGTTTTAGAGTGAAAATAAACTGTCGGATATCCGACAACTTATTTTATTCTAGTCTAAATTCACTCTAAAACCATGATTTTGAGGTAATTAGGAATCGTATCGCTCTGTAACTTGGAATATATGTACGATTTATGATCAGAAATGTAAATCTGCAAGAAAATCTACTCTCTAAAAAAAATCACGAATAGAGGGCGCTCTCTGGAAAAGATCACATAATATGCCTTTGACATATGGTGCTGGTGCAAGTGTCGCCACTGCCCATATGCACATACTGTATCCAGGTAATTCAGTAGGCCTACGTTCTGAGCGTTATAGTTTTATAGTCGGTCGTTTAGTTTTATGGTCGGCGGAGTCTATCATCAAGATCACTTGTACCATTCCACGCTTGTACTTGAGCACAATGTGTGCCATCCGGGTTTTGTTTGGCCTATTTACATTAAATACATTATTCCTCCAATAGGCATGTGGGGCCTATAACGTATAGTATATGTAGTCCCTTTATCATGTTTGCTGTGTTCTATAAAGCCTCCCGAGATACTACCTGAGTGTACACCCTTGAAATCCAGTTATCACAGGTGGCCCACCTGCGCATAGTATATCCAGGTAATTTGAGACTCGTTTTATAGTGAACCCCGTAATCCAGATACCACGGATGCCCTGAATAATCCAGACACTCTATAATAATCATGATAATGTACCACACGTTCCGTTTATCCAGATGCCCCATGTGCCCTTATATCCAGATTATCAAGTAAGGGAAGTGCGGAGAGGAGGAGGTGGCTTTAGGGTACACTTAGAAAAAGGGTGCTTCAGAGGGGTTCTTGGCTGTCCCGTATAATGGTTTAAAGGTTCTTTGATTTTAAAGGCCCCAAAAGGTTCTGTAGAGAACCTTTAGAGGTTCGAAAGACCAATGTTTGCCCATATTTTGCCTATTTTGAACCTCAAAATGGTTCTTTTTTGAACCTTTTAAGGTGATATAAAGGGTTCCATACGGGACAGCCAAGAACCCCTGAAGCCTGAAGCATCCTTTTTCTAAGAGTGTACGGATTGCCTGCTTTCACTCTGCTCCGTTACAATGTGCACGGTTTGCGCCACAAACGCGTACACTTTTTGTCTGCGTCATTACGTGTGCGCCGAACCGCGTGCGCCATGTTAAACGCGGTCGCGCAGCACAACATAGAAACGGTTGACATGGTACTGCCAGTTTCTTTATCGTTAGCAAACGTCGCATTCATCTATGTTACTAATGTGAAAGTGTCACTTTAAGATCTGTGTAAGAGTTTTTGTTTACATTTAGAAAATGTCGTGAAATGTTTTTATTTGTCGGACGTATAAATGCTTGTTACTATGCGATCTTTAAGAATAACAAACAGCCGCATATACAGAAATGTAGCTATATCCCTGAAGAAAATATTTTGGGTGAAGACCATATGTCATCACTCATTCCGAAAACCACAATTTGTGTCCGAAAGTAGCTACCCGAGTAAAAGAAATTCAACATTTCGGATTTTCACATGTGATCCTTTCTGCGCATGTCTGAAAACGGTAAAAAACGGGCATTGAACTATCTAATTAGCTCGTGTATTAGAGGCGCAATTACCACGCTTTTTCAGTTGAGGAGGGACGCGAGTGTAAAATTATATTGAACTATCTAATAAAGCCATGTTCCGAAAATTAGTATATAGATGAATCAAACTTGAGCCTCGTGCATGGGATTCCAATATACGGTATATCCTTGGTGTAAGACATTCATAAGTTGGACCATTACAGAATAAAGCCGTATAATCCTTTAATCCGTCAATAGAGGATTTTGTGCTAGGATAATTCCGTGCTGTCTTACACCCAGGTTAAACCACATATATGTATTGCGATGTAATAACAGAAAATGAAAAAACCCAAACCCAACAATTGATATAGTTTATCTTGTGTCTGATTGGACCATTAAGAGTTATTTTGTATTACACACGTTTTGATTGGTTCAATACAACTATGTCTCAATTTTAATGATTCCACTCTTTATCTGTTGTTTTATATGAAGTGTGCCCCTAAATATTGCACACAAATCATTGAGCACCAATGTGCATGACTTCCTATTAGCAGGGTAATGATAATGGTAATCACGTCTGGAACATCCTGTAAGAGGGATAAGTGTGCATCATAAAATTGAGTTAAACCCTGAGAACTACCGGCCGATTGGTCAGAAAGATAGATACATCATTTATTGCGCCAATCAGAGACAGTGTTAGAATAATTGTATCCCTGATAAAGATTGGAGTGAAATATTTTACAAGCTGCATTTTAATTGGCTATTCAAATGAGTATATCTTGCAATAAACCAATCAGAACCACTGTAAGATAGACAGGTAGACTACAGGGGGTTAATATTATAATTATTATTAATCATCCGTTGCAGATAAAGCGAGGCCAAGACGGCAAAGTATGGAGAAGTTAGAGCTGGTTGCCATGACACCTGACAGTAATAAGGTAAAGTGACAAATCAGCTATGTTCTACGGCGGGCGAATAGACCTCTGAGTTAGAGTCTGTCGGTCAGGTTTTTTTAATTTTTCAAATCCTTATTAGAAAAAAATGGGGTCTTTTAACCTAAAAGAGATATTGTTGTGAAAGCCACCATTGTGACTCTGAGGTCTGGTTGGTCGGTGGTCGTCACCCTCCCCTCCCCCCTCCTTTTCCCCCTAGAAAATGACCATCATTTTATTTTAAAATCTGTAAACATTGTGCCCTTTTTGATAAGCAAACAAATTAAAAATGGGTATGTATTCATTTGCACATGAAAATTGTTTTCGCCGATTTTTAAAGAAAATGGGTCGGTCAGGCTGTAGAAACGGGTGGTTTGTTTGCGCTGTCCTGGGAAAATATTTTTACAAATTGTGTTGAAGAGCAGATTAGTAAAGTTTCTACACTTTACACTTATGCTGAGATGTAACCATAAATGTGTGGTTCTTCTACCCATAATAACCAAATTAGGTTAATTAAGCAATTATTGATTGCAAGTGTCAGCAACAAAAGAGGGGGAAAATGCCCTCATCCTCCTTTTTTTCCAAAAATTAGGACAAGAAACTAGTTTTTATTTTTATTTGGCCTTACACATAAAAGAAAACCCAACTCCAATATGAATACCATTTTAACACTCTTCCGCCCTTTTCTCTCCCTCACAGGGCACGGCAACAGAAAATGCCACCGGTACAAAGCCTAAGAAACTCAGCGTGAAGTCAAAGTCAAAGAGAAA
The DNA here is from genome assembly GCA_035610835.1 of Ophiura sarsii. Classification (NCBI taxonomy): domain Eukaryota; kingdom Metazoa; phylum Echinodermata; class Ophiuroidea; order Amphilepidida; family Ophiuridae; genus Ophiura; species Ophiura sarsii. Next base: position 61,341,588 of record CM069453.1, read on the forward strand.
AGGAGGCAGCAAAGAAAAACTGAATCGCAAGAATTCCAACAACTCAACGACCAGTTCGAGTAGTGCCGAGTCAGCGGCTTCCTCTATAAAAGCAGACAATGTACAGGTTCATGTCGCACCAGCTGCGGTAAGAGACATTCATACACTCTTTTAGTTGTTCTTCTCATCAACTTGTTTCAAATGTGTTTGTATTATAAAACAAATTATATTGTGTATGTATTTTTACCTTTTACCAAGAATGTACTTTTACCTTTTACTGTGTATGTATTTTTACCTTTTATGTATTTTTACCTTTTACTGTGTATAGTGTTGATGATTCTCCACCATTTTTTGCTGCTCACAATTTTGTCTGCCAGATCTTTTCTCAATTTGGTGTTGTAAGATCTCCTAGCTTGCCTTTCAGCTTGGTTGCAGGAATGTCTAGCTTCAGCGAACTTTGCCTTGTTGGCTTCAGTTTGGTCCTTTTTGGCTTTTTTAAAGAGATGATGCTTCTTTTTAGATGCCCTACGGCATTCATCGCTGAACAAAACCTTGTCTCCGGTCCTATTGGGGACTGTCTTACCTGGGATGAACAGGTGGATAGCATCGCAGATGATATTGGTGACATTAGAGCAAGCAGTTTCAGGATCTTTCTTCTGGAATACACTTGACCAGTTTGTGGAAGAAAGGTGACCTCTTAATCCCCAATAATCGGCCTTATCGTATCTCCAGACTTTCCTCCTGTGTGGTTTGTCTCTGTATACTGGAACATCTAAGCACACCAGCATAGGGTTGTGGTCTGAGGTGCCCAGTCTAGCAGATGTGGTTGAAGTTGCTGGCAGATCAGTCATGACAAGATCCAGGATTTGGTCCAATCGAGTGGGTTCTTTGACGATCTGTTGTAATCCTAAAGTGTTAGCTAGTTGAAGGGTGCGTCGCCCAGCTGCATCAGTGGTGCGAATTCCTAACCAGTCAGTGTGGTGGACATTGAAATCACCAACAAGTGTTTGAGTCCAGGTAGTCGATGACATCACTACTATCACTAGGTGTTCTATAAACAGCGGCAATCAGTAGCTTTTAAAATTTCATAGCTACTGTGAACCAGATGAGTTCGTAGTCTTTTGGATCATTTCTTGGGTCGTGGTGTATGGCGATCCCTTCAAAACAGTAGACAGCAATGCCACCACCAGAGGTTGCCAAGCCGCAGATTATTTCCTCTTTTGGGCTAGTTGGTATCAGCTGTGAATACTGTGTGTGTCAATCTGTTGGTGAAGGACTTAGCAGATGGTGCTTGGATCGTTGTTTTTGGTAGTTGGTTCCATAAGGATATGGTGCGAGGAAAGAAGCTGTACTTGTAGCAGTCTGTTCTGCTGGTAGGTATTTTGGAGTATTGTTCGCCATGGTTGCTCCTGGTACCCATTTAGGATGCTGTGTGTCCTAGAGCAGGGTGTGTTTCTTTGTCACCTTATTCTCATGTGCTAATTCACTCGTTACATTCAACTTCCTGTTCCTATTATTGTTTTCCAATTAAAATAATAAGCCAAATGTCCCACTATTGTTTTGCTGTTCCTGTTCTTTGTCCCAATCCTTGGGTAATTAAGTACGTATGTATGTGTTATACAAAGTGTTTCTATGTATCTTGTCTCCAGTGTTGCCAATCCGCAGATTACTACTTTCGTTGGGCTAATTTTGTTGGCTTCTTTTTGGGGTTACTTTTTACTCATGCGCTGCGGCAAAACAAAATGTGCCGCAGCCTGTAAACAAGTTTTGGCTTCCAAAGTATTTTCTATGTGCCAACAAGAATTGGGCTACTTTTTTGTCGTGGGCCGTGTCCAAGAGGGAGCTTACATCACGGTTTTGGGCACATTTCAGTTGGCAACACTGCTTTGTCTCATTCTGCCTTTGATACAGTTTTTGTTTGTTTGGAGTAAGTTAAATAGGGTAAATAATATAAACAAATATAGATGTTTGATTAGAATCACCGTGTATGAGTTAGGTCAATACATGCATGTCTTGTTTCTCGAGAAATTAGAAAAGGGGATTGCTATTGTGAGCATACAAACATCTGCGCAAGTATATTGATTGGTTTGATTTCTGTTGAACCAACGCAATGCATTTATTGACCTCTAGACATACCGCTTTTGTACACAAAATTTGCCTACTTTTTATTACAGAACCAAAATGTAAATTTGTTTTTAACATAAATTTCCCTTTCACTTCCCGTTATACAGATGTCTTTTTAAATCTTCTATTCTTTGTTTTTACGTCACCACAGAGAAGCGCCCCCGAGATAATGGAAGACGACACCTTCTTTGACACGCTGTACGCATTCCAAAGTCGACGGATGGACGAGCAACGGTGTTCCTTCACCAAACTCCCTAAAGGGGTGCCCATCAGAGACACACCAAGTGCTCCACAAAAGGAGGAATTATTAGACGAGATAGCCAAGTTACAAGGCAACCGTCTCAACGACCAGAGAAGTAGTATACGTAGCCTTCCGGGGCTGCGCACCAACAATGACGAAGTGCTTGGCCTACTCAAGAAACCCGCACCGGAGGTATTGTCAGATAACGAGGACTTCTTTGATATGCTAATGAAATGCCAGGTAAGAATTGAACCCACATCAGTCTAAGCGTTTAGGGCAACAATTTTTGTTGTTGTAATGTTGTCCTCGACCACCCGCTCGTCAGATTTAGGGCCGCTCCAATTTTTGTTTCTTTTTCAGATTTCTTTTTTTTTACAATTTAAATAGCATTGAATATTAAACTAAGTGTTTATAACATAGATGGGCGACTTTTTGTGTGATTTCAACTTCTTGTTGGCTTCCGCTGGTATAAGAAAATTAAAAAAATTAAATTAAAATTAAAAAAAACCTGCCCCACCACTCCTCTCTGAGAGCTGTGGAGGACAACATAACTTCTTTTTTTGTTGGCCTTATCCCATAATTCTACAAAATATATAATACAGAGCATGTCAAAAAAGTATCCCATGTGAAACATGATTTTATGGGCAATAAAAAATATAAAGATTGGATGTAAAATAGTAATAATGGTGTTCAGCAATCTTTAATGTGTCATACAAATTGTTTGTATCCATTTTGGAGCTTTTGTTCAGTATTACTTGCGCTAGGGCTGACAGAATTGAGCGCAAAATGTCGCAAGTTGCATGGTGGTTCCATGTTTAAAATAGTTACAGGCCAAGGAAAATTTGGGTTTTTTTAGGGAATATTTTAGTTCTAAAAATAAAGAAATGTACAACAGTTTTCCAGGGAAATTGACTGTTTTTAACCAAATTCTAGTTTCTGAAAATAATGAAATACGATATACAACAATTTGAAGTTATTTTTCTCTCTTTGCAGGAAAATTTGGTGTTTTGAGGGAAACTTAAGATCTGAAAGTAAAGAAATATGTAACAGTTTGAATATAAGTTTTTTCTGTTTGTTTTGGAAATTCATTATTTTGAAGGAAATGTAGTTTCTGAAAATAAAGAAATATACAATTTGAAGATAATTTTCTCTGTTTTAAATGGAAGTGTTGTCATCTTTTTTTCAGAACAGGGCTTTTCCCCTTATCTTATGTATGAAAAGTATATAACCAACAACAGTTGTCAAGTTGTTGTTTTAAAGAAGCAATTTCACATGGGATCATTAGTTTCATCAGTGATATTACACGCTTTTGGCCACCAAAGTCCTGAAGAAACCTTTTAAAGGTTTATATTTGCTGGTAAAACCAATTGCAAAGTACAGAACACTTGTAGAATTATTTGGTACTAAATAAGATCATATAATTTAGGCAGGAGTTCAAAGATTTGGTTAGCTAGCAACCATTGGTAATATTATATGCTATTTTTCAAGATCCGTTAATGAGTACATTCTTCTTCTTTGATATAAAAGTGGACATTTTCGCGCTACATATATTTTGCGCTTTCGCGCTTGAATGAGCTATTGCGAAAATGATAACACACAAATATATTTCTTTTGCGTGCAGGTATATGTGATGAAACTACAAATCGTTAATTTAAAAACATGCGAAACAGTTCAAAATCTGCAAAGCGTGACAAATTAATCGCGCAAAAATTACCACTTTTACAGTAAGGCCTAAAAAAAGGTTTGATTGGCCTAACCCGACCGACCCTAAATACATCGCCGACCCTGAATATTTTTTATTATTTTGAGGGAGGAAAAAAAATGTAAAAAAATAAAAAAAATGTAAAAAATAAAATAAAAATAAAAATTTTTATAAAAATTGAACGAAGTATTTTATTACTTTGTTCAATTTTTATACTTTAAAAAGTTTCTGACTGTTTGCTTTCATTTTCGGCTATTTTAAAGGTAGATGACCCGATCACATTTTCGTAACACAGAATTATTTCAAACATACGGAGATTTTCATATCATATAAAAGCTCGTATTTTTCTCATCATCATACTGAAATTTGACGGCCTAAATCGGTATAATTACGGAGAAATCGATGAAATAATGTCGAATTACCGCGAATGGTGGTAACCACCGATATAGTTTGTGTACTACTCAATGGGTACAGTTCACAGCATCTTGTGCGTCTAGAATAAGAACCATTAGAGCTATGCAACTCAAACTTTGGAATACGACTTTTTTAAGGATGACCTTTCATGTAGAATAGAAAACTTCAAGTTGAAAATCGGAACATCTACCTTTAAGTCCCCAAAGCAGGTGATTTAAAAAAATAAATTAAAAAAATTCCGACCGACCTACCCTATTTGTTTTTGTCATGTTAGGCCAATTAAACCCTTTTTTTTAGGCCTAATTAACATGGTCACTTAATCAATTCTTATCAATTATTTACACATTACAGAGTTCTCGCATCGACGACCAGCGCATGGAGATGCCCGCCGCCCCCTCAGCACCCACAGTTCCAGACGAGGACTTTTTCTCGTTGATCTCACGAATCCAATCACGACGCCTTGAAGAACAAAGATGTACACCGCCCTCAAAGAACGGCGGCGCCAAACCACGGACAAAGTAGACGGTGATGCACTTTTTGTCAGGGAATTGATAATGAACCAAAGGGGGCCAACCACATTGGTTGTGTAATCATATTTGGAACGACAGAGAAAGAGGGAGAGACTCTTCTTTTTGCATCAAAACTCGACATCAGTCGTTAATTTCTTTGATTATTTATTTCAATTGAAGGTTTTGACGATGAGCCTGGTCGGAAAGGTTACGAGGCATTGGATGGAATTGTACAGGTTTCACAATGCAGCTGAGCCATTAAAGTAAGCCTTTTCACACAGTCGATCACCCATCAACTGTTGGATCGGATGATCGGTCGTCAATGTTTGGAGGTCATCGAATGTGTAGTATGGATCTTTTCACAGAGTCTATGATCGATTTGATTTACTGGATGATACATAGCTTGATGGTTGGAATTCAATCCAACCGAATGCATCTGATATTTGATGAGTCTTTTCACACATAGGTGTGATGGTCTGAATGTATATTTTTTATGCAAACCGGCCCGAAAAAAAGCTTTACACAAGGGAGGCGTTTTCCTAAAACAAGGGTAGGGAGGGGGGAGGGGGTATTTTCCCAAACCGGGGGGGGGGGGGGGGGGGGGGGGCATTTTAGAGAGAAAAAAAATGTAATCTTGCTGATAACAACTTTTTTTTTCTTTAACAGATTTCATGCAAATATTCAAAAATCCAATAACTATCAAAACTTTTCACAGAAATATTGGACATTTTCCAAAACAATTCGCTAAAATTGCAAAACTATGGGTCGGTCAGGCCCATGGAACAAGGTATTTTTATACTTGACCTTATAATATGGAAATGTTCTAAATGAATAGAAATGAATAGAATCCAATTATTGCAACAAATGATATGCATTTCATAAATGAAATAAACTGAATATCGAGGGTTGACACTCACTATTTATTAATTTTGTGATTATTGGTACCAAAAAAAAATCATTGTCGTCCAACGTTTCTTATAAGTACCAAAAAGTCTTGCCCAATACTAAAATATAGCCCCCGTTTGAGTTAAAAAGCACAGTTCACTTTTACACGTAACTCAATTCAGTTTTCTGAGAATGTCATTTTTTGGGTTAAAGGTATATTATGTCATCTTTCCAGGAAACGCCCTCAACATCGAAAAAATAATTGAAAGCAGATTTTCTTGCAGATTTACATTTCTGATCATAAATCGTACATACATTCCAAGTTACAGGGCGATACGATTCTTAATTACTTCAAAATCATGGTTTTAGAGTGAAAATAAACTGTCGGATAACACAACACTTTATATTTTCACTCTAAATTCACTCTAAAACCATGATTTTGAGGTAATTAGGAATCGTATCGCTCTGTAACTTGGAATGTATATACGATTTATGATCAGAAATGTAAATCTGCAAGAAAATCTACTTTCTAAAAAAAATCATGAATAGAGGGCGCTCTGTGGAAAAGATCACATAATATGCCTTTAAGTCTTTGTTGTCAACCCTCGATATGAGAAATTATTCAGTGATACCAAAAGAAACTATGCTCATGTGAAAAACATGCCAAAACATTGGCAAATTTAGCCAATGTTGAAGGTTTTTATTGGTGTATGTATAAAACCTACTATTCATCTTGGTCAAAATGTGAAATGCTGCAAGGTCCTGATAGATATAGCATGCAATCTACAAAATGTTGGTGCTGGATTTTTGGCAACACTGACATTTATGCTATAGTTGTAGCCCAATTGTGTGAATAATGATTCCTTCATTTTATGCAGAAATCGCAAGTGTATTTCCAAAGACTAGAGATTTTTTCATCTCTGTTAATATCAAAGTTGTCATCCTCTCCCCAGCTGTAGATATGCAAAATGCAAAATAAACCAAAGATCTCTGATCCATATGATATACACCTAATGATCCGTTCGCAGTAAGCGATATTTACCGTTCAATGCGGTGCGGTAGCATTACTTCTGCCGCAGTGTACAGTAGTTCATTGCAGGTCACGCTGGGTCAGCGCAGTTCACAGTGTGATAAACCAAAGATATCTGATCCACATGATGTGCACCTAATGCCCTGTTTGCAGTAGGCGATATTTACTGTTCAATGCGGTGCGTTAGCCTTACTTCTGACGCAGTGTACAGCAGTTCATCGCAGGTCACGCTGGATTAATGCAGGTCACCGTATGTGATGGCAGCCAGCGGCATGTGGAAAAATAGGAGAATGTCGGCGTTAACGCAATGCATCTCAGCCTGCCTGCCGCAATGGCAGTTAAATTGTTTTAATGCACCGCATTGCACAGTAATTAACGTCCAGTGTAAACGGAGCTTAACTTTCATGATGACAAGCTAAGCTATTTTCTGTTAAATTTATTAATTCAGGGCAGATTCTGGCCCATAATGTCTGGGCATTTTCTCAAAAGTTATATCGATGTTATTTTCTAGACACAAAATATGTCATAGTCTGGCCTGATTTATAAGAAAAAAATGTGATATTCACTTCAAAAGGTTTATCTTGCCGTTTAGAAAGAAAAATTTACACAATTTCTAACGGAGCTATAAGCAAGCTTTCCAATGACACAAACTTTTTTTTAAATTGGACTAATACCTTACAAGATATGATGAAAAAGGTAGTTTTTCTTTTGTTTTTGCTTTATAAGTTACAAGCTATTTATGCCCCATATCTCATCTCAAAATGAGCCTGGCCTACAAGATGTACCTTAATGTTGCATACTGTAAAGCATAAACATTTCGCGACATGAAATTTTAGTGAATTACCAATAGTGGGTATTTTCCCCGGAATGAAAATTTCACGATTGCAAAGTTCTTTACCGGCTAGCAGTTGTGGAACAAATTTTTGTGTGCAAGAAAAAATTCGCAAATTGGATGCCGTCGCAAAATTCGCGAAATTGAAATGCACATGAAATGGTCATGCTTTAAAGTATATCCTCTGATATATTCATTTGACTGCTGAGATTGAGCACTGGTTATAAATTTAGTAGTCAATGTCATTTACAGATTTAATTGTTTTTATCAGTATAGTTAATAACCCATAAGGCGAGGAAAAAACAAACTTGTTGTACGGGGAAACCGATTTTTTTTTTCCTCGTCAGCAGTTTTACTGTTAGGGCGGGCCAAGTATGCAAAAAAGGTATAGATTAAGAATAAGTAAATGAAATCATTATTAATTACAAGTTAATTATTAAATAATTAGTTAATTTTGATAAATTAATTGATAGCATAAATAAATTGATTGATTGGTTATATTTCTCAATTAGTCAAATTGATTAATTGATTATATTTATCAATTAGTTAAATTGATTAATTGATAAATTATTTTTTATTAACTAATTACAGATACAGTGTACATGTATGTCATGATAAATTGTTTTATGTATCAGACGACGATAAAAAGAAACCCTGTTCTACGAGATCGACCAACCCATTTTTAAAAGAAAATTGGTGAAAAAAATGTTCGTTGTGCAAAAGAATACAGTAAAAAAAACAGCAAAATGTTAATATATTTTTAAAGGAAATTTCGCATGGAAAAAAGAAACAAGATAGATAAAAGCCTGGCCGACCGACCCAACCTGGGAGAGGTTCGTTTTGCCTGTAGAACAGGGTGAGAATTTGTTGCTGCCCATGCTGAAGAGAGCGGGGATTATGCTGGTTCCCTGCATCAATGGGCTCCACACAACTTATCCATAGATGCAGGTACGCGCCGATTTCCACTCAAAGCTGATTTGCGGGCATAAAAGTCATGCATATTCATGATTGACAAAAAATAGATCCACAAATAAAGCCAGCGTCACGCTTAGAATGATAACAAATTTGCTGATTGGCACAGACTACATGTGTATCTGCGCTGACCACAGCGCCGGACTTTGCAATCATGTCATAGCACGTTCCCAGATCGCGCCGTAGCTATGGCAGCGTGGCAATGCATTCAGCGTTCTATGCGTTATCTCAGCTACAGTGTGTTGATCGTTATTTACCTTATGTCATAACAGAGCGACAATGCAATGTGTTGAATTTACTGTTACGGCCGGCAATTGAGTAGCCTGTACCTGCACCTATGGATACGTTGGGCCGGGGATCCAGGGTGCAGGGAACCAGCATAAGCGGGGATGTGCGTATTTGTTGGCACCAATCAGCACTCGGTTTTAAGTGTTGTTTTATACAGAATAAACACTAACCTTGTTGTAGCATCATCCAAGCGGCAAAGTTCGTTCCCATTGAGAAGCACGTCCAACAATTACGCACAGCTCCGTGGTGTTAGGCATCAACATTGTTCATAGGTGGTTTGAACTTTGATGACCTTTCATATTTAACTTGACTTTTCATATTGATTGATCTTTGACCTTTCATATTGACCTTTGTTGTCCTTTCATACGACCTTTGTCCTTTCCTATTACATTGACAGTTATAAAGCTATGCAGGCAAAGTCACTATGCATGATGAAGTTTAATTTGCACATAAACTTAATGTTTGATTTGCCATTAAAGTTATCAATTAGGTGCCGATAGAATCATTTTGACAATTTCAGTAATTTGATATTGATTTTAACATTTTTAGTCCAATATTTTGGATGAATTATACATAATTTTACACACCATATAAATTCACCTGCTTTCCCATCATTTAGATGCAATTAGGCATGTAGACATCAGATATGTGGTAGAAGAAAATAAATGCATTAACTTTTAGAACAATATAGCAAACAGAGGAAAACCTTTGTTGTATATTAGGCAATAATAAAACATACTTTCGACATATATGGGCGATATGTAGCTTTCCCCGTGGTAGATAGATAGGTCAGGTATTGTGTTTTATGAATTGTCTTCAAATATTTTCAAAAATCTTCAAATTTTCATAAATGTTTCAAACATTTAAAAAAAATGTTTCAAAATCTCAAACTTGCAGTTAGTTTGTTGTTCAACCTGTAGAACATGGTTTCCTTGCCCCCCCCCCCCCCACCCCCCACCCTTATGCAAAATGACAGTAAATTGTATAGTAGTCACCCTTTGCATGCACACAGTCTGCCATTTTGAAGGAGAGTCACAAACTGGTACCGCATTGAATGGGACTATTCCATAACATTATGTAACTAGTTTGACTTTCTCAATGACTAGTCATGCAGTGAGACATTGTGAAATGATGCAACACTTTCATTCAAACTGATTCCAGTTTGAGGCTCTCCTCGCAAATGGCGGATCTGTGTAAAGAGCGAATTGATCCTAACATTAGGATTCTTAGCAATTATACAGTTCTAGGTAGAAATTGGAGCGGCATTCAAAAAGTTCTACCTCTTTCCACATAATTTTGCGGATAGAAATGTTCACATTCTTCACCGGAATCTTGCCTGTACTGCAATCGCGTATGAAATACTTTGATCACAAAATATTTCATAATATGTTGTTTTCTTTTCCCAAAATTTTAGATAATTGACAATGATAAGTGCTTCAAACAGAGAAAATACAAATAAAATAATGCTACTTATGATCATGTTGTTAAACATTTATGTTTACAAAATGTGAAAAATAAGTTGTCATCTGAAGGCTACGTTGAGGATGGGGGGGGGGGGGGGGGGGGGGGGGGGGGGAGCAATGTGTTTCACAATGAAGATGTTCAAATATATATTATTTACTGAGAGAATTGTTTACCATTGCATCCATAATAGTATCTGCAGAACAAAAAGTATAAGAAAGGAAGAAGTACAGGATTATTTCATATTAGGTTGAAGACATTTTTATTACCAGAGTTATGAGAGTGAAGGTGGAACTTTTTAAATGACCCTAAAGTATAGATCAATAAGAGTAATATCAAGGGCTTAGTGCCATAAGCTCCTATCTGTAATAGCTGCCAGTTGGTATATAGGCTAGTATATGCGGAGCAATTGGTATATACTAAATGTAACTCGGTCTTTTTGTTGAGATGCCTAGCGATATGAAAAGGCACTATCTGTGATAGCTGCCATGTTATATACACTTCTGGTGCTATAATGGTGCACCCTTGTGAAAATGCATTTTACACATGGCAGCCTTGTAGATGGACCTTGTGGCTCTACCCTTGATGTTATGCTCCCAGATCACTAAATTAAATTAATCTAAGGCCAATAATAATAAATTGATTGATTGTCCATAGATCACTTTCAGAAGTTGAGTCGGTCGGTCAGGGAAAGTTATTTTTCAGGTACCAAAATATAATGAGATGTACTTGTTGTGGTAACCAAAACGAGTATTTTATTTTCTAAACACTTTAAAAAAAAATTAATACATTTGTGATTTTTCGACTAAAATGTGTAAAAATAAGAAGGATTTTAATGGGCGGGTGGGCGGACGAGTACAATCAAACATTGCCTTTTTGGCCTAACATTAATGGGAGTGCTCCTTTAAATTAAATTTTGCACTTTAAATTATTACCTATTGATAGCAGCTTCTAATGAAATTGTTTCCTCCAAAACGTTTGGTGCCAGTTTTAACAAATAAAATGATTGTATATATATTAATTGATTATATAAATATTGTATGCTATGCTGAATCGAAGCACTGAGATGACAATTGTCTTTATTTTGTAAAAACAAAATCAAAGAGGAACTCTGTATGTGTGTAAATATTTTCTATTGTAGATATTTCTTAAGCAAAGTTTGCAAAATTCAAACTTTTAGGCATTTGAATTTAAGAAATTCAAAATTGAATTGATTGTGAGGTGCTCCTCTTAATATAAGTGCTGTAAATTGTTTGCAGGAGATAAGCTTGTTCTTCTTCAGTGCCATTTTGTAACGATCGCCTTTATACTTGTAATGTGTGACAATCAGACAGAGAAATAAGATAGAGACTGCAGAACTCCTAATCCTTCTAGTCCGTTGAGAAGTCCCACTCGCCCCAGGGGGAGGGAGCGCCAACAGCGAGAAACGCCACGCCCGAGCCAAAGGCGAGGGTCCTTCAACTTACATCCATACCCCCTCAGAGCGCTCATTATAACAGTAACCTGCCAAATTCAAATTTAGCGAGATGACGTAGTTAACCATATATGGTATGTCCACGCCCAGTCGGATTGTGTTTCCCCTAGAGAGCGCGGGGTGTGTGCGTGTCACTTGCACTAACGTGCATGCTTATCGTTTCCAACAATTAAAAATACAAGTGTACCGCGTACATATCCTCGCGTGTTGCGGCGCACGGGTCACAGCAGGTCCCGAGAGTTTCTATAGCTTTTAATGCAATCATTGAGGGTGAACGCAAAGTCAACGCTGATTGGCTAACCGTAATGTCAAACTTGCTTCGACTTTCCAAAGCTGGTTTACCCAAAGTCGAAGGACCTTTGGCTCAGGCGTGGCGGTTCTCGCTAGTGGCACTCCCTCCCCCTGGGGCGAGTGAGACTTCTCGACGGACTAAATCCTTCATGTGTTTAAAATACTGTAAAACACTTGGGTTATGTGGGTCACAGTATGGTGCAAAGTCAAATTCTGTTGATGGTACCCTTTTTATCATGGCATTGCACACATTGAACCGATTATTGTCTTTTAAATGAAATCTTAATGGAAAACTGCACATACCTTTGGAGCCAATGCACACCTAGAACCACCCCGCATTGAGATACCCTGGGTAGTGTCATTTTATACTGCACACCTAGAACCAACCGCACGTTTAGATAACATGGGTAAAGCCAGTTTATCACTGTACATATTATGGATTTATTCCAGACTTAAAATACGATTTCCACTTGCAATCGGCACCACCTTGGATTTAGAATGATGGGTGGTACCAGTGTTCACTGCACAACTGCACATAGAAAACAATCCAAATCTAGAACCGTTCTGGATTGAGAATGATAGGTGGTACTATATAGTTTGTTCAGTTCAAAATTGGCAAAGCCTTCTTACAGCAGCGAATGAATACAGATGGACACGGTGGCACACAAAGGCAACAAGCGCACTGTGCATCATATGTGTGAGCATACAAAACCATGTGCGTGTGGCCCTAGTTTTGTGCATACTTTTGGATTATTTTTGCATGCAGAGAGATAAAACTCTGAATATTTCTCGCCAATTTGGAACTAATTAAACTATATAGTTAATTCAGCTTCAAATTACTGTAACCTGTGGAGAGATTATAACCACATAATTATTGCCAATTTAAAAATGATTAAACTATATAGTGTATTCCTGCACTTCTATTCATAGAATACCTACTGTAAAAGTAGAAATTTTCGCGATGTTTTTATTTTCGCGAATCAATCCTCACCCGCGAAATTATTGACTTCCATTGACAAATGTTCACAAATGTTGAAAATCGCGAAAATAAAAATCGCGAAATGACTGTTATGACCATTTTCGTGAAAATATTTTATCGCGAAAATATTGACTTTTAGAGTACCCCAAAGCATATGTACACTTTAGTATGATCAGTTCCAAATTTGCGAAGCCGCCTTACAGCAGCAAATGAAATACAGAAGGACGCGTCTAGTGCACTATGTATCATATGCGTGACGCATGTGTGCGACCAATCGTGGGCGTATGCATCATATGCGTGACGCATGTGTGCGACCAATCGTGGGCGTATGCATCATATGCGTGACGCATGTGTGCGACCAATCGTGGGCGTATGCATCATATGCGTGACGCATGTGTGCGACCAATTGTGGGCGTATGTTTGGATTACTTTTGTGCGCGGAGAGATAAAAACTGAATATTTCTCGCCAATTTGGAACTAATAAGACCTAGCTGATTTTGTTTATGAAATATGGAAGGTTAAATATAAAAGTGTATAAGTAGGTGCAAGTGGCTATCAGAAATGGTCAAATGTTGTGAACCACCCGGTATTGTAGGGACATGGGATGTGCCTCAAAGTTTAACTCTTTTTTTAGGGCTTGTAAATGAATTGCTCTCGTTTAAACTCATTTTGAAATGAGAACTTTTGCTCCTAGGGATCGTTAGTTAATAGGTTTGAAACATTACAGATATCTACAGGGTGAGTCAAATAGTCAGGTCCTGATTTTACTGATTTTTTAAACCAGTTCATATGCAAACAGTAATATATTTATTGATATGCACAGTAAGAACGCATAATTAGGTATAACTTAAATTTTTATTTAATTCAAATTGGTTATTCCAAACGGAAGATATGTGCATTTTCCCAAATTCTGTGAAATTCAATCTGTTCCAACTTCCAAGGTACCTCTATGAATGCAAATGTTTAACGTACATATTTTGAATGTGTCGATCAATTCAAATGCCTACATTCACAATGCCTACAATGGAAAATGAGGGTATATTTGGAACACTTTGGATTTCACATTTTTTCGATAATACGTTGTAATTATGGCCTGGAATAAGGTATTGTCTGTCTTGGAAATGTCACCAAGTATGAAGAAGTATTTCTACTCCTATAAACAATGAAGAAATTAACAAGAAGTATTTTTCCTGATTTCCTCAAAACAGAACCTGAATATTTTGACTCGCCCTGTAAGATGAATTTTGAAAAAAAACCCAATGAAGATATGCAACTGACTAATTCAGGACAAAACAGTATTTCATGGTGTTAAGATTTGTGTCCAGCTTTTGTAATGCTCCAACACTCATTCTGTTAAAGGTAGATGTTCCGATTTTCAACTTGAAGTTTTCTATTCTACATGAAAGGTCATCCTTAAAAAAGTCGTGTTCCAAAGTTTGAGTTGCATAGCTCTAATGGTTCTTATTTTAGACGCACAAGATGCTGTGAACTGTACCCATTGAGTAGTACACAAACTATATCGGTGGTTACCACCATTCGCGGTAATTCGACGTTATTTCACCGATTTCTCCGTAATTATACCGATTTAGGCCGTCAAATTTCAGTATGATGATGAGAAAAATACAAGCTTTCATATGATATGAAAATCTCCGTATGTTTGAAATAATTCTGTGTTACGAAAATGTGATCGGGTCATCTACCTTTAAGAGATTTGTCATTTTCTTGTATCTGAAAACTCTGGAATTTTGAGCAGTAAATAATTCCAACAGTATACAATTAATTTGACTTTTTAGAGCAGCGAAATTAGGCTTCATGGCCACAACCCCTCCGCTCCACCCCAGTCTGTGGGAGGATGGTTCTTTAAGCAAGGGATTGTCGGCCAGGTGTTTAAAAGATTTCGAAGGAAAAAAGGATGGTTGAAAAAATAATCAAACACTTTTTTTCCAACTTAGGTGATGAAAAAACCTACTCTGTTTTACAGGCCCGACCGACCCACTTTTTGCGGGTTTTTTTTTCCAAGTCTTTTTTTCACAATTATTTTACAAATTCTCGATTTTTGCAGATTTTAGTTACATTTAAGTTTTATTTTTTTTCTCTCTTGAAATGTCCGTCCGCTTGTAATACAGGGTTGCATGTTTTTTGTCGCCTTACCTTGCCAATCTTAATTACCATTACAAACCTGATGAACCTTGAATACCATACGTAAGCGTTAGCTGGGTACACCTCTGGTATAGAAATGAGCTTTTCCAAACCGTAATTTGTCACTGTTCTTGTCAAAACCTTGTTATGTTTTTCTGGCCCTTCAGCATGTATAAAGTAAAACTGCCCAACGTTTATGCATAGGAAGTGTTGCTTTATACATGTTCAGGGGGCACTTACAAGGTTTTGATAAATGTTTTTTTGGCCCTTTTAATTGAACAAGTTTAGAGCAGACTCTCCAAGGGTTAAACATATGAAGTATTACTTTATACATGCTGAAGGGCCAGATGGAGATAAACAATTTCTGAAGTTGGTGGAATTACCTGAAATTTACAAATTTTTTCTCCATTCATATCTTGTTTCTCTTTTGCATCAATTTAAGGAAAATTCTTTCCCATCCCATTTGGGAAATATACATTTGATTTAGGCAGCAGAGTGAATTGAACAAACTGTGAAGGTTTTTGTTGTTTGTAAGCAGTCAGTGTATATAACATAATCAATACTTGCTGAGTGTGTGTGAGATGTTATTTACTTACGAATTAATGAATTATTCATTAATATATTCATGATGGCTTAATGAATTATACATTAATTTATTCATGAACTAATGAATTATGTATTAACTTTTTCAGAGACCAATGAATTGAAGTACTTGAACCAAACAATTGTACATATTTGATTTACCAGTTTGTATGATATTATATTGAATCAGTCAGAGCTTGATATGTATAGTATGTGTGGCCTTCCAAAAGAAAGTGGTGAAATAAATAACAAAATAGAAGACGATAACATAATTGCTGATTTTGTTTTAATATTGCAATTTGTGTGAATTTCAAAGTATTTGAAATACAAATTATGTCATTGGTATTTTAGTGTACCATTATATGTAATAGGTTCAATGAAAATTAATCCATGTACGTCTTAAGCCAGTTAGGAAACACGGGGCTACTGTCTGGGGCACAGTACAGCAGGGGTCGATTTTAACTTTTTTAACAACTTGTCCGTTGAAAAAGCTTGGGGCCAGTTGTTGTATTTTACAACTTGCCCTACAGCATTTCAGCTTGCCCTTACATTTTTTTGAGTTTCAAGGTATTTCAGAGTTACATTTTTTCCCTCATAATAAATCCAAATTCATGGCGTCGGAGCTATACACACGTGTGTACACACACGGAAAATCCGGTATTGACATCGATATTTGGCCATCGTATTACTGTTTTGGTACACCATAAAATACCGTCAAATTCTACATTTCAATAGATAAAACATAGATTTAGTTGCTTATAATAGTTTCAAGAAAGGTACTAAACACCTTCAGCAAACCATCAATGTTCTACTCGCCGAACGACGATGTACTTTTTTTCTTTTTCTTTTTTGCATATTTTTATATTGACCTGAGAGGTCAATAGATTTGGGAATACGTCATCAGTATATGCGCAGATTCGATAAATAATTAAACATAAAATATAAATAATTAAATGTGTGCATACATCATTAAAAGCATCATATTTAGGGTGTATCGGTACCAGATAGTTGTACCAGATACAGCGCATTTGATCGGCGAAGTTGACATTTCTGACAAAACGAGAACGAGGCAAACCCGGAAGTTAGAAGGCGATTGCTGTGAGTGAAATATGGAAATACACACATACCTACGAGTCATAATAATAAGCTTAGATTAACAACTGGACACACGGGCAAGTAAAGGCTGTACTACAACTTGCCTGACGCATTTACAACTCTCAATTGCCAACGGGCAAGCGTTAATTTCGAACCCTGCAGTACAGGCAAAAGTTGCTGTCATTGGTAATTTTGCATACATGATGCGTAATAGATTCCACCGCACTAAATAGGTTGCCTATCCTTTTCGATTTTCTCGCTTATGATATTTGTGATCATTGAAGTACAAAATGTATATAGGGTAACCCTGAAAGTTCCGAGAAATGAGCCCCCCGATTTTTGGATAGCTGTGGTATCGCTCTCATTTATCATAAAAAAATTGGAACAGTGTTGACAGAACATGTACATTGTACAAAATATCTCAAACAACTACAAAATGGACTAAAAAGATCTCTTTTAGCACTGTGGTAATCTATATTAGTCCTAAAATCAGGATTAGATTCCAACTTTAACCATTTAGGGGAAATAAGTACCTTTCCTTTGATTTATGCAGGGATCAATGTGCAGCTTGAACCTACCCTCAAGCATTCACCTGTATTCACCTTTCTTCAGGATAAATTAGGTCAAGATTAGGTCTATCCTGCAATTTGTAGGGTGAAGATTCACCTCAGTGCATCATGTCCGATCAATAGTAATATGTGGGAGAAGCTGAAATATAGGTGAAGATTCACCATAGATTCACCTGTCCAATGTATAAATTAGTTCAAGATTCACCTCTCCAAAAATATTACTAGGCAAAGATTAGGTGTCTTATTGACGCCTGCATTAGTTATGATTATGCTTTGGGCCACATGATTCTAAAATAGAGAGAAAATGTGATTGTCGTCTGCAAGGACTACAATCATTTTTTTGGTGTGGAATCAATAGTTCCAATACAGAAGGGGATTCATCCATGTACCTCGTCGGCTGAATAAATAAGTTGGGAGATGTGGGGCCCTTTGGGGCTACTGTCTAGGGCCCCGTACAGGCACAAAAGTTGCTGTCATTGGTGTTTTTGTGCATACCCTGATGTGTAATAGTTCCAATGTATTTAATGATTCATCCATGAATAAATCAGCAGGGAGATACGGGCCCCATACAGGCAAAAGTTGCAGTCATTGCTACCATTGTTACAAGTACCCTCAAGGAAACATATCCAACAAGAATTGTCCATGTACCTCTTTGGCTGATTAAACACATTTTTGGCCCCCTATATCGTGACCCCAGGGTCCCTGTAAATTATGTGACCCGGCAGTAAGGCGACAGGCCCTGTACTACAGGCAGGACCGACCCATTTGTTTTAAAAATCGCTGAACAAAAATGTTATGTGCCAATTAATACCGACCCAAATAATTTTGATGGGACAGCCTTTTGTTTCAGAGAGTAAGTTTATTTGATGGAATAGCCATCTCAGAGGGAGTAAGTTTATTTGATGGAATAGCCATTTCAGAGGGAGTAAGTGTATTTGATGGGACAGCCATTTCAGAGGGAGTAAGTTTATTTGATTAAATAGCCATTTCAGAGGGAGTAAGTGTATTTGATGGAATAGCCATTTCAGAGGGAGTTAGTTTATTTGATGGAACATCCTTTTCAGAGGGAGTAAGTTTATTTGATGGAACAGCTTTGATTTCAGAGGGAGTATGTGTATATGATGGAATAGCCATTTCAGAGAGAGTAAGTGTATTTGATGGAATAGCCATTTCAGAGGGAGTAAGTTTATTTGATGGAACAGCATTTTATTTTCAGAGGGAGTAAGTGTATTTGATGGAATAGCCATTTCAGAGGGAGTAAAGTGTATTTGATGGAACAGCCTTTTATTTCAAACTCGTTATGAGTTTTAAAATATTAGAATATGACGTATTTCATTACTAAAATTCACATTACATTTTTATCCATATCGATTTTCAAAAATTGTCCCGTCCAATCTAATTAAATAAGGTCCACAGTATTCGCGCACATTTTGAGTGATAACCATACGCTAACGAAAAAGGTTTTCCACTCTTTAAAGTTACCTACAAACGAATGCATACCCTGTGCCCGCAGATACGAGGCTAGTGATGAACCATGATCGCATAACCATGATAGATATGAAGAGGTATTTTGCAAAAGGGCCTACATCCACTTTGGCTCTTTTTGAGAAAAAGTCAAAAAACTGAAAGAGGTACACCACATACTAACTTAAATTGGAATAAATTTCAAATGTGCTAGTTTTTAATATTTTTTTAATTATGTTTATTTAATTTTTAAATTGGGATGTAAGCCCTTTTGAAACAAAACTCCATTTGTTTGTACATAGAGAAAATACCACACAAAACAAATCATTTATTTTAATCATTTTTCAAAAATGAGTTTGATATAGAAATGTATGTACAGGGCACAATCATGTTTCAAGGAAACAAAGTCATTTTTTTTCAAAAAGACCTACATCTCATTGTATAAAGCCATTGAAGTTGTTGTTTTGTTGCAAAAGGGCTTGTATCCAGAATTACTTATGGATACAAGCCCTTTTGCAACAAAACAACAACTTCAATGGCTGTATACAATGAGATGTAGGTCTTTTTGAAAAAAAATTGACTTTGTTTCCTTGAAACATATGATTGTGCCCTATACATTTCTATTTTTGAAAAAAAAATGCACCATAGCCCTTTTGCAACAAAGCTCTTCATATGCATATATCGCGGTAAAAACCAAAAATTAGTCATGTCACATGGGCATCTGGAAGTACACTCCGACTGGCCCAGAATTGTGTGACTAATTTTTGGTTGTTTTGATTGTGTAACTCAAAAGTAAAATGTTTTGCAGGCGCATGCCCAGGGGGGGGGGGGGCCTTTGGGGGCTCAAGCCCCCCGGGTCCCCAGAGGGTTAAAAAAGAGAGGGGAGAGAGGGGAGGGGAGGAGAGAAGGAGGGAGGAAGGAGAGGAGGAGGAAGGGAGGGGGAGGATGAGAGGAGGAGGAGTGGGGGTAGGAGAAGCCGGGAGCTTTTATTAGTGTCTGTCACTTTATCTCTACGTCTCTGAACCATGCGAGTGTTTTATAACGAAAGTATATAAATATTGATAGCAAGGAGAGTTTTAGGTCATCCAGGCAAATCAAAACCCAATAGCTTGGCCCTCTGAATCACCAGTGGCATAACCCCCATTGGCTAAAGAGTAAAAAATAGAAAGGAAGATAAGGAGGAAGGGTAACGAGCATAGACAATGCAAGGGGGAAGTGCCCCCCCCCATCATTGTCACGGTGGGGGTTACAGTGGCGTATTCAGGGGGAGCAGCAGGCCATGCCCCCCTGTCTACTAAACTAAATGATAGTTTGTACGCTCAGGAACGTTTTTCTAGAGCTTTTAAGTGTTAAAGTATCCATTTTTTGCGCGCTTCGCTCGATTGGTTTCAATGTTTATTCAAGTTTTATAAAAACATGTTTCAGGAACGTTTTCTGGACCATTTTAGTTAGTAAACTAGACATCTTTGCGCGTTTTCAGCGAATTGGTTTCATTTTTTTTTAATCAAGCTTAGCCAAAATGGCTTCATGAACCGTTTTTCAGAACCATTTTAATGTTAAAATAACCAGTTTTTGCACAAATTATTTTCAATCTTTTATTATTCAAGCTTAACAAGATTGCTTCAGGAACGTTTACAGGACCACTTCAGAGAATAGCATGACTTCACATAGCTGTGCTTTCTCCAGTAGATGGCATACCTTCACATAGCTGTGCTCTCTTAACGTATATAGCATGATTTCAAACAGCTGTGTTATCTTCATTAGATAGCATGACTTCATAAAGCTGTGCCATCTCCAGTAGATAGCATACATTCACATAGCTGTGCTATCTTAAGTATATAGCATGACTTCAAATAGCTGTGCTATCTTCAGTACCATCCCCGTAAGACACTTTTGCCCAAGGGGGGGGGGGGGGGGGGGGGGGGGCGTTTTCACCTAAGATTTTCGTAAAAGGTTGCCCCAAATTTTTTCCAAGTCAGTCACCTCGTGAATTTCACGTAAGTGTGGGGGGCGGTAGAAGTCAAAAAAATTCGCACGTCAAAAAAATTCGCACGGACACAAAATTTCGCAGTCCAAAAAGCACTGTAGTCAATGTTTTATGAGTAGTTTTACTATCATTGATATTTGAAACTAAGAAAAACGCAAATTTTTACCTTAAAAAAAAAAAATCAAAGGGGGGGGGGGGGGGGGGGGCGATCGCAACCGTTGCCCCCACCCATCTGACGGGCCTGAGTACATAGCATTTCTTCATATAGCTGTGCTAACTTCAGTAGATAGCATGACTTTATATAGGCTAGATGTGCTATGTATAGACTGCATGACTTTATATAGCTGTGCAGTCTTAAGTAGATAGCATGACTTCATGGCCATGACTTCATAGCTTTGACTTCATAGCCATGACTTCATATAGCTGTGATATCGTCAGTAGAAAGCATAACTTTATATAGCTGTGATATATTCAGTAGATAGCATGACTTCATATAGCTGTGCTATCTTCAGTAGATAGCATGACTTTACATAGCTCTGCTATTTTCAGTAGATGACATGGCTTCATATAGTTGTGCTACCTTCAGTAGATAGCGTGACTTCATTTAGCTGTGCTATCTTCAGTAGAGGCGTTGCGTTCCAATACCGGCGTGAACACTGTAATTTCCAACTAATTTGCCTTGTCTTCCTTTCTCTCCGTTTCTATTGATCCATTATCCTTTCCTTCCCTTTTGTCTCCTCTTCTCCATTTCTTTCCCTCGTTTGCTTCCCGATTTTCCGCTTCCCTTCCCGATTTCATTTTTTCAGGGGGGTACCCCCCCCCCCCCCTTGCCTACGCTACTGGCTGTCAGTGTGGGCCAGTGGCGTAACTATGTTTTTCATATTGGGGGGGGGGGGGACAAGAACTGAAAGTGAACGGACAAGAAATTGTCGACGAATGAAAATTTTCGACTTAACATTTATTTGTGCTATGATTGAGGTACATTTCTGCTTTAAACCAGCTTCTATTCTACCCCAAAAATAAAATAGTTCATTTTTGGGACAGATGAGTGCGTAACGCGCGAATTTTTTTCCGTCTGTGTACTTTAGTCCATCATAATTGCATGATTCCTTCCTCCTGTCAAATGAACCGACGTAAATATTGTTAAATTGAAGAAATCCGGGGGTTGCTAAACGGGGGAAGTTGAAAACACGAGGCTTAACCCATGATACTTCTGGTAACGCCATAATATTCAATAAAGCTCAATATGGCCCAGGAGCATGGAAGAGGGTCAGACATACTGCAGTTATTGTCCGTTTTCCGTATGCACGCCACACAGACCCGTGTAATTGGAGCGTGACCTTAGCCTCACGCTCCGTGTTGAAGGAATACACTATCAACTAGTTATGGACCCTGTGTGAAAAGTATAAGTTCAAAACACTTATATCATGGATCATCTTCTGCAGAATTTACTACTCTTTAACCTATCTTTTTTAGCTTGAAAAATAATAATGATAGCTATGTGGACCGGGGGTATTTTCATGACAGTGTCGGTTGAAGCGCCGTTCTTTCTCCCGCCGTGTTATATCAATTACCAATTTCTGCAAACTTCAGCCTGTTTGTGCACTGTGTTTTTAGAAGAGCGCCACACACGAACCAATTAAGCTAGGAACCTGTTTCATTCAGTCACCGACGGGTAATTTCCCCTTCTAACGTGTCACCAAAATGCAATCCTATTGGATCCCGGGAACTATGTGGACCGCCCCTTTGAATGACTGACAGTTTTCTTGCTCTATCAAGCTTAGAATACCTTGTAAGCACGGTTTAACATGTTTCCTGTTGCTGGGCAGTGCTAAGATGATTATTGATTATTGATTTTGATATTGTATTTTTATCAAAGCTTTGTTGATCATCTTAAGTTAAGTACTGGTAGTTTTCTCTATACTTGAGTTTATCTACACTAAGCCAGTTTATAGCTCCAAAGGTCGAAACGATTTTGCCCATGGAGATAACTGCAACATGAATATTTGGCGTGCATACAATCACTCCCTGATACAATGCAATGCACTATAGTCACAACCCGGAAATGACGTGCGCATCATTCGCAGTGTGGCGGGATTTTTGATAACACCGGATGTCCTCGTCGGTCCGATCGTATCACGGTCGTACATCACCTGAACCATTTGTAAGTAATTTTTACCAGAAACAAACTTCACTTTGCAAAGATGACTCTTTTGTCAGGTAAAGAAACTCCCTAAGAAGCTTTGATGACTTGCCATTCAGCCATCCAACGGTACGAAATGACTAGTATAGGCAGTCCACGTCGCCGATTTACGTGTAGCGGGAATAGGCGGTCGAAATTCAAGTCGGTATTTCTTGGAAATAGTTGCTGGTTGAGATATTTAACCAATGTATGATTACTTGAACATTAAACATGATATCTGAAGCAAAAATATCCGCCCCGATCCGCGATATCGACTCAGTTGCTTTCATTAGCTCTCATTCCCTAGCTTTCATTAATCATTCCATAGCTTTCATTCCATAGCTCTCATACAGAGAGCTAGGCTCCAGAACTAATCCAACTGCACGTCAGATATTGTCATCAATTTTGTTCAACTTTTCTGAATAAAATTAGTTTTAATTATTTTGCTTTTATATCATGTGCTCAATGAATATGTATGTCTTGGTTAAATAGTTCAATCTATTTCAATTTCCACAAGACAAGCTTAATTGAATTTGGATCGTTTTATTTTATTCCCGCTTTAGCTGCGAAAATAAAAGATTAGACAATCGGCGTCATTTTTTTTAATAGTGTAAATAGGGTGATCCAAATTCAAGCCAGTATTGATTGGAAATAGAAACGGTGAGATATTTACGGGGATATTTAATCAAGGCATATGAAAATATCGATGCTTTCATTCCATCCTCAGACAGAGAGCTATGATTCAAAGCTAATTTCCGCTACATATTTACGACGCTCATCCGTAGCTTAGCTTACTCCCTATATGTGATTGGAGCAAAACCCCACAGCTATACGAATTCCTTTAGCTCTGAATCCAACTCTCTGTGTGAGTGCTAGCTATGTAATGAAAGAATATGAGTCGGCGTCGGATATTCTCATCAATATTTTTCAACTTTCACATATCATGTTCAATGTTCAAGTAATATAACTTGGTTAAATATCTTAACCTGTTTCTTTTCAAGAAATACTGGCTTAAATTGCGACCGCACTATTCCCGCAGTAAAAATGCCATTTCGTAGCGAGAATTCCTTCAAGAACGAAGTCGATATACAGGGTGTATCAAAAAAATTAGGACTATGTTTCATGACGGTGTAATTCTTATTATAATCATTGGACCATGACCAATTTAGTCTCAATGTAAAGCCCAATTAATTATGATATCCTGAAAATATGAGATCAATCCGATGAAAAATAAGAAAACTAGCGTACTTTGTGTAAACCATGTCATTTACAATGGGAATTCACATCACAGTAACATGAAAGTGCTCGATTTGTAACTCAATGAACCATCCACAGTGGGTTCGAGAATGTTTACAAAACTTTTTAAATTTGCACAGAATATCCATGCACCTGTTTTGCTAATTTTTTTAGCCAGTATTGATGTGTGCCAGAATTAAATGGATTACCAAACTAAACTTTGCTATTGACTGAAAGATTATTTACTTTGTTGACAATTATTATAACGTATTGAAACGTAAACCATGTTATTTACTGGTCTGTACAAACCAGTAAATGACATGGTTTACGCAAAGTACGCTAGTTTTCTTATTTTGCATCGGATTGATCTTTTATTTTCAGGATATCATAATAATTAATTGGGCTTTACCATGTTTACATTGAGACTAAATTGGTCATGGTCCAATGATTATAATAAGAATTACACTATCATGAAACAGAGTCCTAATTTTTTTGATACACCCTGTATAGGCACAATACAAACCTATATCTTTTCCGAGATCTCTCACATTTTTAGAGCTCTAAACGAGCCCGTAATATATTTTCACTACTATTTTTAACCTTTTTCGGTATAGAATTGGTCTAATTTGCTTACAGTACACGATCGAGTGCCAAGTTAAAACCAAATGTCCTATATGACATTTGAGCCATTAAATGAATCCATTAACCTGGAACGTCACACATTTTCAGTAATATTTTGCACTTTTTCGGTATAGAATTTGTCCAACTTTAATAGGCTTCACATAATGTTTATTGTTCAAATAATATTTTTAGTCTCAATGAGTAAAAGTATCACTTCACGTCATACACTAAAATGACCTGGAACATGATTGAAAACCAAACTAGCTGTTCAAATGCCCAATGGATAGAAGTTATTGAATCATCTTGAGAGGATATGTGCAGTTGATATTTTGTTTATCCATGCTGCCATGCACACCTGCAGGTTGCCGGGGAGTCTCAATAGATACATTGAAGACTCTAATGTTAGCCTTTAGGACAGAAGAAGGCCTTTAAACGGGTCGTAATGCTAGGGGGAAGCCCGGGGGAAGAGTCAAAATGCAGGCATACCTTCCCACTTATCGACGTCAATTTGTATGATTTTTTCAGAGGAAATAAGCAGATATAAACACTTCTAGTGAGCGAACCCGACAGCAGGTCTTCATTTGGAACAAGATCCTAATGAAACACTATGAATCACAGGCTCACAGCAAACCGACGGATCATCACAGCTTTGCAGCAGCAAGCAGGTAGGCTATATTTGGAACAAGACCCTAATGGAACAAACTAGGAACAGATAGGCCTAACCAGCAAAGATATTTGAAAGTAATTCGGCCGAGAACACCCCGACACGCCGTTTCTGACCAGGGTAATTTATTTAACACCTATGTACGTATTACCCATTATAAATCTAGATGCAAGTTGTTATTCCCATCGAATAAGGCGTAAATCAAATAGTCTTACTTACTCCGAAGAGCCAAGACTGAGACCTGATAATCATGACCTCCTACATATTCCAGACAATTTTTCTCGCTCAAAATAGAATAATGGTACCAAAACACCCCAAAACAGGCAGCACATTTAACAAGTATTACTTAGAACCTGGTAGTTTATCAGTCATCACACTTTATAGTCTGAAGTGCACGGCTTCCACTTTACATTTTAACTCCTATATATAAACCCGGTTCAAAAAATATATATATATATAAATTAACAACTACCGTATCCTTTGTGTGCAGCAGTTTTCAATTCAAAAATCTAATTGAATGTGGAGCAAAACAAAATAATAGGTCTAATAACGTAGTAGATCTTCACATAAATTATCACGTGGGCATCCAAATCTGTTATCTCCCTGCTATAGGAAGACCATAGTCTCTGATCCCTAAATGTTGGTTTGACAAGAAGTATTTTTCCTGATTTTTTAAGAATGGAACCTTTGACTCACCCAGTAAAGTAACCGATGTCAATTTATATGATCTTTTTTCAGATGGAAATAAGCTGACATTATATGAACACATAATCACTAGTGATATCAATACTGACGGACCATCGCTTTTGCAGCAGGTCTTCAAATGAAACAAGACTCCATAATTGAACAAACTATGAATCACAGGAAAGGCAAACCGGTTTCTTGGTTTCATCCGCAGACTTTTCTTGACCGACAAAAACATGACTGCCTACAGAATTCTTATCATTAATTCGATGGGTGAACATTTTTGGTGAGCCAGAAAACAGTTAAACACTTGCTATTGAAGACTAGTAACCAATCAACAAATCTGCCATGGTCTCTGTCCTTCCATGCCCCGGCGAGACTTCACCTCATTGTCAAAAGCTGTAAGCCACACAATACATGTAGGCTATAGCACCAGAAGCAGAACCTGAATCAAAACTTGGATCTGCAGCAACTTAATTGACAAGCTAAGTAGATTTCTTTTTATGATATTGTATTGTATTGTTTTTATAATCTTGGCGCTGCAGCTCATGATCTGTGAGAAACGATCCTGAGAAAAAACCCAGATTAATAATAAACTTTACCACGGCCGGAAAAGAGCTCAAACAAACGCAAGCCTATTATACATGTATTTAATTTTGTTTTTAGATACAATTCTGCTAGCTAATACATGAAAAACAAATTTGACACACAATTGAAATTACACTCCCTCTTTCCATACACATATTTATTTTGTTGACCCATTATAAACGCCCACATGGGGAGAACATACACACTTTGATGTTTTAATTAAGATATCTCATCATTTAATATCAAAATTATATATTTTGAGGGTTGGATGCATACATCGTTCAAAATATATCAATGGAAATATCAAATGATTAGATATCTTACACAGAACATTTAAACTGTGAATGTTCCTCCCCATCTGTGCGTTTATAATGGGTCAACAGGATAGATATGAGTATGGAAAGTGGGAGTGTAATTTCAATTGTGTGTCAAATTTGTTTTGCATGTATTAAGCTAGTAGTATAATTGTGTCTAAATAGCGTCAATGCGTCATACAATAAATATCAGTTTTATTAAAGTCGATGGCTTTTATATAATTTCTATTGTGGCATTTGTTGGTATATGCTACCTTATTCAAATCGTTTATTATTCCAGAATGAACTTGCTATTGACGAGAAGACATACTACACACACTGATATAGTTCTTTTGCAAATATCAACCAACAACTGCTCTAA
Organism: Ophiura sarsii; assembly: GCA_035610835.1. Taxonomy (NCBI): domain Eukaryota; kingdom Metazoa; phylum Echinodermata; class Ophiuroidea; order Amphilepidida; family Ophiuridae; genus Ophiura; species Ophiura sarsii. Next base: position 61,369,255 of record CM069453.1, read on the forward strand.
CTGAAAAGATTGATCCCGTATGCATGATATGGTCCATCAACTAGAACATTCTCCTCATCGAAATATTATTAAAAGAAGACGCAAGAACAAAGCTGTACAACCAACAACATCATCGCGCTATGAACCTGCACCCGTTTCACCCCTGCAAAAGTGTTAGAGAGACCAGAACAACATTACAGGTAGGAACTGAGTATCGCATGGAAAAATACTATTATTGTTGCATATAGTTTCAGAAATATCAAATTGTATTGGATTGTTTCGGCAGATTGTAAAGGCCGGTAGGCCCCTTATACCTCCTCAGAAAATGTGGGGTGTCATTTTGAAGAATATTTGGCCAAATTATCACATCTTGCACTCGTGATTTCTTCGGTTTTCTCATCTACTTATTTGTATACATGCTTTTGATACACGTTTAACACCTGACTGATTTTTACTGAAAGTCCTATATTAGTTCTTTTTACCACCAACGTTAATTCAATTCAATACATTACCAAGACAAAAATGACTCGAATGGGTGAATCAGAAAATCTATGATTTTATTTTGTTAAACCCTATATAAATTCTCATACTCATGGTAAAGGGGTCAACAACAAAAGTAAGCACCCCCCCTAAAATTAGATCATTTTTGTTTGTATAACACACAATTAAACGTTTTGAAAATTAAAACGATTATGAAAAGAGAAAACGCTTGGCTACCAATAGAAAGTTTTTGCATTTTCGATATCATGTTTAGGGGAGAGCGGGGCTAGTCCTCCCTCAGGGCGAGTCCGCCCACCACGTGTTTCTCATCACGTGACTGTTGAAAAATTATCAGACTGGTGTAGTTTGGTTGCACCGGTCATAGCAAAATAACTATTAACCCGGATACATCTTCCATAAGGATTTATATTGAATAATTGTTTTGAATAATTTAAGTAAAATTATTTGTCATTAAAAATGTTGCATTAATCTAGACACAGTCACAGCCATGGTTCTAACTTTTATAGTCATTCGAAAGGTAAGGGCTTTGCCTAACATGTTATGCAGTTTAAAACTTCCCAGTCAGTGTTTAGTAGGTATACCATGAGATTTACAAAAAACTCGCCCCAACATAAATGGACATATGATGTGTCCATTTCATATGTTGGGGCCACGTGGCCTAATTTGTCATAGTTGTGTCTAATTGACTTTTAATCAATCTTTACATGGAATAACTGATAGTTTCTGCAATATTTAACTTGCCTGAAGCCGGACGAGCTTGCCCATCATGAGGGCGAACCTGCCCCGGCGTGAGTAGTGTGGGGTTAGTCCGCCCTGTTAGTCCTTACTCCTGCACTTACTAAAAGTTCTAGAGTGCTGAAACTATGGGGGTATACTGAAAATTAGAGTCACAATTGAGGACCCTAGATCTAAAAGGGGGTTAAGTCACATTGAGAAAAATGGCAAAAACTGAGTTTCATTGTGTCCATGTGTGGACTTGACCCACTCGGGCGGGTTGTACCTCCCATGGTCTCTTACATAGCTTTACCACATGACTACAGAGGGTACAGAGATCCTCCTTGTAGCAGAAACTGATACTTAACTACAAGTTCACAATATTGTGACTTTAACCCCCTTTTAGATCTACAATCGCGGCCATAATTAGTTGGAACATCCATGTAATAATTACCCTTTCGTGCGTTCCCGTTTGCGCAAAATGTACACTATCAAAACATTGCTGTCTTTGACGGAAGGCTTAAAGCCTTTCCTAAACATTAATAACTCCCCCCTCCCCACTGGGCAATGTTGGCCCTTCCAGTATCCCGTAACCCAAAAATCATGTTTCAACATTGATCCAGGGGGAGAGGGGGAGTTTTTAAACACACGTATAAAGTGTTCCAACAATATTGGCCGAGATTGTAGGGTCCTCAATTCCTGTTTTCATGTTTTCAGACAAGGTGGCACTTACTTGTATTGGATTTTAGCAAATTCCATGTTAATGGAAACATCATTTTGGGGATATTTGATTTTTTTTGGGGGGGGGGGGGGGGGAAGTAAACATGGTATTGAAAAGCGGATAGCGCGAAGCGTTTTTCCTTTTCAGAAAAGTTTCAATTTCTTAAAACATCTAATTGTGTGGGGGTGTTACGCAAACAAATTGTTATAGGATTTTGAAAATTGCCACTGTTTCTGAGAACATCGTTTTGGGAAAATGAGACAATTTTGGGAAAAGTAAACATGATATTGAACAGGAGAAACTATTTGTGAGAAGCCAAGCACTTTCTGTTTTCACAAGTTTTCAAATTTCTCAAAACGATTAATCTTGTGCGGAGTTACGCAAACAAACTGGGTCTAATTTGCGAACAAAAAAATTCACGTGAGAGATTTTAAATTTACTGGTATAGGACCAAGTGCCCTGGTCAGAAACGGCGTGTCGGGGTGTTCTCGGCCGAATTACTTTCAAATATCTTTGCTAGGCCTATCTGTTCCTAGTTTGTTCCATTAAGGGTCTAGTGTTCCAAATATAGCCTACCTGCTTGCTGCTGCAAAGCTGTGATGATCCGTCGGTTTGCTGTGAGCCTGTGATTCATAGTGTTTCATTAGGATCTTGTTCCAAATGAAGACCTGCTGTCGGGTTCGCTCACTAGAAGTGTTTATATCTGCTTACTTCCTCTGAAAAAATCATACAAATTGACGTCGATAAGTGGGAAGGTATGCCTGCATTTTGACTCTTCCCCCGGGCTTCCCCCTAGCATTACGACCCGTTTAAAGGCCTTCTTCTGTCCTAAAGGCTAACATTAAAGTCTTCAATGTGTCTATTGAGACTCCCCGGCAACCTGCAGGTGTGCATGGCAGCATGGATAAACAAAATATCAACTGCACATATCCTCTCAAGATGATTCAATAACTTCTATCCATTGGGCATTTGAACAGCTAGTTTGGTTTTCAATCATGTTCCAGGTCATTTTAGTGTATGACGTGAAGTGATACTTTTACTCATTGAGACTAAAAATATTATTTGAACAATAAACATTATGTGAAGCCTATTAAAGTTCGACAAATTCTATACCGAAAAAGTGCAAAATATTACTGAAAATGTGTGACGTCCCAGGTGAATGGATTCATTTAATGGCTCAAATGTCACATAGGAAATTTGGTTTTAACTTGGCACTCGATCGTGTAAGCAAATTATACCAATTCTATACCGAAAAAGGTTAAAAATAGTAGTTAAAATATATTACGGGCTCGTTTAGAGCTCTAAAAATGTGAGAGATCTCGGAAAAGATATAGGTTTGTATTGTGCCTATACAGGGTGTATCAAAAAAATTAGGACTGTTTCATGATGGTGTAATTCTTATTATAATCATTGGACCATGACCAATTTAGTCTCAATGTAAAGCCCAATTAATTATTATGATATCCTGAAAATAAAAGATCAATCCGATGCAAAATAAGAAAACTAGCGTACTTTGCGTAAACCATGTCATTTACTGGTTTGTACAGACCAGTAAATAACATGGTTTACGTTTCAATACGTTATAATAATTGTCAACATAGTAAATAATCTTTCAGTCAATAGCAAAGTTTAGTTTGGTAATCCATTTAATTCTGGCACACATCAATACTGGCTTAAAAAATTAGCAAAACAGATGCATGGATATTCTGTGCAAATTTAAAAAGTTTTGTAAACATTCTCGAACCCACTGTGGATGGTTCATTGAGTTACAAATCGAACACTTTCATGTTACTGTGTGAATTCCCATTGTAAATGACATGGTTTACACAAAGTACGCTAGTTTTCTTATTTTTCATCGGATTGATCTCATATTTTCAGGATATCATAATTAATTGGGCTTTACATTGAGACTAAATTGGTCATGGTCCAATGATTATAATAAGAATTACACCGTCATGAAACATAGTCCTAATTTTTTTGATACACCCTGTATATCGACTTCGTTCTTGAAGGAATTCTCGCTACGAAATGACATTTTTACTGCGGGAATAGTGCGGTCGCAATTTAAGCCAGTATTTCTTGAAAAGAAACAGGTTAAGATATTTAACCAAGTTATATTACTTGAACATTAACATGATATGTGACAGTTGAAAAATATTGATGAGAATATCCGACGCCGACTCATGTGTATTCTTTCATTACATAGCTAGCACTCACACAGAGAGTTGGATTCAGAGCAGTGGCGTAGCTAGGATTTTTTTCGGGGGGGGGGGGGGGGGGGGCAAGATTTCAAAAATGTTCGTAAAAGGTTGCCCCAATTTTTTTCAAGTCACTTACCTCGTGAATTTCACGTAAGTGGGGGGGGGGGATTAAGGTCAAAAAAGAAATCGCACAGTCAAAAAAAATCGCACAGTAAATGTACTATATGTACAATTTTACCTTCTTTTTGGCTAATAACCTCGGTCTTTTTTCTCATTTTTTTCCTATTTACTTTTTTTCTCACCCCTTTTTTTTTAGGGGGTGGGGGGGGGGGGGGCGGGGGCCCAAATTGAGTTTTTTCGTCAGGGGGGCATTTGCCCCCCCCCCCCCCCCCGCGCTACGCCACTGATTCAGAGCTAAAGGAATTCGTATAGCTGTGGGGTTTTGCTCCAATCACATATAGGGAGTAAGCTAAGCTACGGATGAGCGTCGTAAATATGTAGCGGAAATTAGCTTTGAATCATAGCTCTCTGTCTGAGGATGGAATGAAAGCATCGATATTTTCATATGACTTGATTAAATATCTCACCGTTTCTATTTCCAATCAATACTGGCTTGAATTTGGATCACCCTATTTACACTATTAAAAAAAATGACGCCGATTGTCTAATCTTTTATTTTCGCAGCTAAAGCGGGAATAAAATAAAACGATCCAAATTCAATTAAGCTTGTCTTGGAAATTGAAATAGATTGAACTATTTAACCAAGACATACATATTCATTGAGCACATGATATAAAAGCAAAATAATTAAAACTAATTTTATTCAGAAAAGTTGAACAAAATTGATGACAATATCTGACATGCAGTTGGATTAGTTCTGGAGCCCTCTGTATGAGAGCTATGGAATGAAAGCTATGGTAGGCATGTTCATAGAATTTTGAAAATAAATTTATCTCTTTGAAAATGGATTACATGGAAACAAAGTAATTTACAATAAAAAATGATGGTTCAACCTTGTCTGCAGGCTGAATAATAAAAAAGTTATAACCAAAAGTAGTTTAAGTCATGCACATTTTAAAACCATTTTAGGTAATTAAGGGTTTACTTTCATGATGTCTAGTTACTTGTCATGCTTGTGTGGGGTTATTTATACATCAGTGAATACACCCTAGCCACATCGCACTAAATCGCAGTATTTAAAAGAGGTAAACATGAGTTTTCTACATATTTTGGTCAAAAATGTCGCCCTCTATAGTCAATGATATGAACATCCCTAGCTATGGAATGAAAGCTAATGAAAGCAACTGAGTCGACATCGCGGATCGGGGCGGATATTTTTGCTTCAGATATCATGTTTAATCAGAGAGATGGTTTAATGTTCAAGTAATATCTATACATTGGTTAAATATTTCAACCAGCAACTATTTCCAAGCAATACCGACTTGAATTTCGACCGCCTATTCCCGCTACACTACACGTAAATCGGCGACGTGGACTGCCTATACTATGCTTCATTTCGTACCGTTGGATGGCTGAATGGCAAGTCATCAGAGCTTCTTAGGGAGTTTCTTCACCTGACAAAAGAGTCATCTTTGCAAAGTGAAGTTTGTTTCTGGTAAAAATTACTTACAAATGGTTCAGGTCACTGTACGACTGATACGATCGGACCGACGAGGACATCCGGTGTACTGTTATCAAAAATCCCGCCAGACTGCGAATGATGCGCACGTCATTTCCGGGTTGTGACTATAGTGCATTGCATTTTATCAGGGAGTGATTGTATGCACGCAAGATATTCTAACCCTCTTCCATGCTCCTGGATCACACGGAATAAAGCGCACTTTATTGAGCTTTATTGAATATTATGGCGTTACCAGAAGTAGCCGGATGGGTTAAGGCTCGTGTTTTCAACTTCCCCCGTTTAGCAACCCCCGGATTTCTTCAATTTAACAATATTTACGTCGGTTCATTTGACAGGAGGATCATGCAATTATGATAGACGTACAAAAGTACACAGACGGAAAAAAATTCGCGCGTTACGCACTCATCTGTCCCAAAAATGAACTATTTTATTTTTGGGGTAGAATAGAAGCTGGTTTAAAGCAGAAATGTACCTCAATCATAGCACAAATAAATGTTAAGTCGAAAATGTTCATTCGTCGACAAATTCTTGTCGGTTCACTTTCAGTTCTTGTCCCCCGCCTGCCTACGCTACTGGCTGTCAGTGTGTGCCAGTGGCGTAACTATGTTATTCATATTGGGGGGGGGGGGGGGGGGGGGGGGGGGGGTGCCCCCCTGAAAAAATGAAATCGGGAAGGGAAGCGGAAAATCGGGAAGCAAACGAGGGAAAGAAATGGAGAAGAGGAGACAAAAGGGAAGGAAAGGATAATGGATCAATAGAAACGGAGAGAAACTGAGACAGGCAAATTAGTTGGAAATTACAGTTTTCTATTTTATTTTGTACTCTTAAAAAAATCCCGCCTCTCAAGATCGCCATTTAAGTTACGTACGGTTGGGGTATATTTCGATCAAGGGCGTCCCCAGACCCTTTTCATTGGGGGGGTGTAAAGGTCATCAATTGCCGACAGAGCCATTTGTGCCGACAAAAAAAATTGTCGGCTCGCTTCGCTCGCCGGAATTCATACACGCATATTTTAGTATGGACTGTATAGTCAGGGGCGTCAATCAGTTTTCAGACATGGGGGGGGGGGGGGGGGGGGGGGGGGCGACACAAATTTGATAATGATAATTGAAATGTTAAATAAAGCAGCGCGTAAAGCTGATTCAATGGTTCTGTGGGAGCCAAAGGCGTATCCAGGACTGTTTTGATAGGGGGAGGGGCACACATCCTCAAGCCATTTTGTTTATCTTAAATATTGAAACGTTGAAACTAATACAAAGAGCGCAAAAACATGCAGAAAATCTGCGCGCTGAGTGCGCAAAATTTTTCAGTTTTTGAACTAAAATGGTCATGGAAAACTGTCCTGAAGCTTTCTTAAAGCGCGCAAAAAAAAGGCATTTCTAACACTTAAATAGTCAAGTATGGCGTTTTTGACGGTTTGATATTGTACAGTTACACATATCAAGTCCTGATCCAAATCGTATGGTTTGAGGGCCATTATAATGTTAAAACCTGTAGAAAATATGCGCGCAGAGCGCGCAAAATTTTTCAGTTTTTGAAGTAAAATGGTCATTGAAAACTGGTTGGAAGCCTTCTGATACTATAGATTAAGCTTAAATAATGAAACATTGAAACTAATACGCGCGAAGCGCGCAAAATTTAGCATTTCTAACACTTATAACATAACAATATAACGTTTTTAACGTCACTCATATAATATTTGGTTTGGTTCAAGACCATTATAATGTTGATACCTGTAGAAAGAATGCGCGCAACGCGCAAAAAGATTTTCAATTTTTAAGCTAAAATGGTCATGGACAACTTTTCTGAAGCCATCTTGTTCAGCTTGAATAATGAAACATTGAAACTAATACGCGCGAAGCGCGCAACATTTGGCATTTCTAAAATTTAAAGGGTCCAGTATGACGTTTCGACGTCCCCCATATAATATTTGGGTTGGTTCGAGATCCATTATAATGTTGGAACCTGTAGAAAGAATGCGCGCGAAGCGCAAAGATTTTCAGTTTTTAAACTAAAATGGTCATGGAAGTTCCAACAAAAACAAGATGGCTTCAGGAAAGAGTTCCATGATGGAACACTTTCCTGAAGCCATCTTGTTTTTATTGAATAATGCTAACAAAACATGTTCAGTATAGGCATGATAGGCCTACAGCCTGTATGTCCGACATCGACATTGACCTATACCATTACGTGAGATATCGATTGTGCCCCTGCAGTGGCGTAACTAAACTTTTTCATTTTGGGGGCAAGAAGGGGCAGTGACTTGTAATGGGGGGGCTCCTAATATTTTTTGAGTAAAGAGATGCGCGCGTAGCGCGCGAAAATTTTCGACTTTACAGCTATATTTTGGACAATTGAGCTACATTTTGGCTCTAAACAAGCTTGTACCAAAGAATATTTCATTTTGGGAAGACATATGCGCGCGTAGCCCGCGACATTTTTTCATATGTGTACTTTTGACCATCATAATTCCATGATTCCTTTCGTCAAATGAACCGACAGTGCCAAACCGACACGATGTCATTATTGGGGGGGGGGGGGGGGATTTGGTGTGTACTTTGTTTGTAAATTTCATTTACAGCCGTACTTGATTTCATTTGGGGGGGGGGGGGGGGCAAGCGGGGGGGGGGGCAAGGGTTCCAACTTATAAGTTCTTACTTTGCATTGACACCTAAACGTTGAAGTTGGAAGTTGGACTTACTTTTGCGACAGACTGATAGTGGACTTGAAGAGTCTACAATCAGTACAATGCGAGCAATTGGCCTACATCAACTTACATAATTAGGCCTATAGGCGAATTATTTGATATTTCGTAACCTATGTGCCAACATGATTGGCCATTGGCGACATTATTGACTTGAGTTTGCATTGACAACGACGATAAAATAGGCCTTGTTGTATAGTATAATTAAAGAGCAATACAGGTCCCACACATTGCCCGGTAGGCCTAGCCTATACTATTCCGACACAATTTTTTTGCGTGTCTTAATTGACAATGAGCAAAACAAAGACTTGGGCCTAGGCTGTTCATGTGCGCCGACACAAAATCTCATAAAAACGGGCTCGTTCACAGTGCCTACAAATTCATATGCCTACATTGCCTTTGTTCATTTTTGATTTGATTTGTGTTAACATAACATAGGCCTATATGCCGACACAACATTATCATTTGCGCATACGATAAATGTTAACTTATAGGGCTTTCTTTCTTTCTTCCCCTTTTCCTTTCTTTCTTTCCTCTTTCCTTTCTCTTTCTTTCTTTCTTTTTTCTTTCTTTCTTCTTTCCTTTTCCTTTCTCTTTCTTTTTTTCTTTCTTTCTCCCCTTCTTTCTTTCCCTTTTCCTTTCTCTTTCCTTTTTTTCTTTCTCCCTTTTTTCCCTCCTTCCTTTGATTTGCCCACAGCACCATAATTTTGCCGACAGATTTGATGAATGGGGGGGTGTGACACCCCCCCACACCCCCCCTCTGGGGACGCCCTTGATTTCGATCCCCTCCCCCCTCTTACGTACGCTTTGTACGTAACTGAAAATGGCGAAAATTATGGACAACCCCTTAAGTGACAAAAAAATCACCCTGTTCTACGGGCCTGACCAACCCATTTTTTAAAAACAAATGTTCGTCGACAAATTCTTGTCGGTTCACTTTCAGTTCTTGTCTCCCGCCTGCCTACGCTACTGGCTGTCAGTGTGTGCCAGTGGCGTAACTATGTTATTCATATTGGGGGGGGGGGGGGGGGGGGGGGGGGGGGGGGGGGTGCCCCCCTGAAAAAATGAAATCGGGAAGGGAAGCGGAAAATCGGGAAGCAAACGAGGGAAAGAAATGGAGAAGAGGAGACAAAAGGGAAGGAAAGGATAATGGATAGAAACGGAGAGAAAGTGAGACAGGCAAATTAGTTGGAAATTACAGTTTTCGCCGGTATTGGAACGCAACGCCTCTACTGAAGATATATGAAACCATGCCATCTACTGAAAATAGCAGAGCTATGTAAAGTCATGCTATCTACTGAAGATAGCACAGCTATATGAAGTCATGCTATCTACTGAATATATCACAGCTATATAAAGTTATGCTTTCTACTGACGATATCACAGCTATATGAAGTCATGGCTATGAAGTCATAGCTATGAAGTCATGGCCATGAAGTCATGCTATCTACTTAAGACTGCACAGCTATATAAAGTCATGCAGTCTACATAGCACATCTAGCCTATATAAAGTCATGCTATCTACTGAAGTTAGCACAGCTATATGAAGAAATGCTATATACTGAAGATAGCACAGCTATTTGAAGTCATGCTATATACTTAAGATAGCACAGCTATGTGAATGTATGCTATCTACTGGAGATGGCACAGCTTTATGAAGTCATGCTATCTAATGAAGATAGCACAGCTATGTGCAGTCATGCTATCTAAGGAAGATAGCACACATATCATGCAGTTATGCTATCTACTGAAGATAGCACAGCTATAAGAAGTCTGGCTATCTACTGAAGATAACACAGCTATTTGAAATAATGCTATATACATAAGATAGCACAGCTATGTGAAGTTATGCTATTCACTGAAGATAGCACAGCTATATAAAGTCATGCTATCTACTGAATATAGCACTGCTATATGTAGTCATGCTATCTACTGAAGATTACACAGCTATAAAGTTATTCTTTCTACTGACGATATCACAGCTATATGAATTTATGCTATTTACTAGAGATAGCCCAGCTATGTGAATTCATGCTATCTGCTGAATATTGCAAAGCTATATGAAGTCATGGGGGGGCACAGTGCCCCCCCTGAAGGTGCTCAGCAGGAAATTCAAACCTACCCACCAGGAAAAAAATGGGGGAAGGGAAAAGAGGAAAAGGGGGAAAGGGAAAGAAAAGAAAGAGAGAAAGGAAAAAGGGAGGGAAAAAAAAAAGGAAAAGAAGAAAAAAAGGGGAAAGAAAGAAAAGAAGAAAGGGAAAGAAAGAAAATGACGCAATTTTGTAACCGTGCGAAATGTTTTGACCGTGCGAATTTTGTTGACCCCTAACCCCCCCACCCCCCACCCCCCACCCCCCAGGGGGGGGGCAAGATTTCTAAATTTTCATAGTTGCCCCTCAAAAAATTCTAGTCACTTACCTCATGAATTTCACGTAAGTGGGGGGGGGGGGTAATGTCGAAAAATTTCGCATTGTCCAAAAAAAAAATCGCACAGTCAAAAGAAATCGCAAGAAATCGCACAGTAAATGTACTCCATTTACAATTTTGCCTTCGATTTGGCTAATAACCTCGGTCTTTTTGCTCAAATTTTTCCTATTTCCTTTTTTTCTCACCCCTTTTTTATTTTTAGGGGGAGGGGGCGGGGGCGTAAATGGGTTTTTTTCGTCAGGGGGGGCATTTACCCCCCCCCCCCCCGAGCTACGCCACTGCCTCTTTCCTTGCCGCTTTCCACATTTTCTTCATTTATACGTAAAAAAACAAAACTTTTCTTCATTCAATTTTTTGAAAGGCCACCTGTTAACAAAAATACAATTCCAAAATAAAATGTTACAACGCAAAAATGTTCCTAACAACCTACAGCTATGGATTCCATACTGTCTATTTTATTTCTTAGTTCATCATAATGCACATTGTGCGTTCATTTTTAATTAATATTGATTGCATACAAATCATACTTTTTTAAAGTCACATTTACAATACATAAACAAGTAATTGACTTGGGTCTGCGTAGGTTAGAGCAACATCCCATTGAAGTGCAATCTTGAACTTCCCCTAATTTGATATCTTTAATACAGCATGTCTTTTGATTTGCGACTATGAAGGGAAGATGTTTGCAAAGAGTAGAAGCTTTTCACTTAGGTGACAACAAAATCACCCTGTTCTACGGGCCTGACCAACCCATTTTTTTAAAAAAACAAATGTTTGCAAAAACAAATAGATTTTTTTTTTTTTTTTTTTCCCTTGCTAAAAAATAAAAATAAAATAAAATTGCTGAAAATTCACCAAAATGGTTCAAACTTGTTGACCCCCCCACACAAAACAAAGACAAAAAACGCCTAACTGAGAGGCTTCCATAGAACAGGGTTTTTGTTTTTTCGCCGCCTTATATCATCAATACATGTTCAACTGTTTTTAGAGGCACTTTTTCTTTTATAACTTTTTCAAGGTGCATGGTGCAGGTGAATTACAAAAGGGATTATAAAAATTCTGTTTACTGCACCAGATTAATGGCCTAAATAACCTATTTTATTATATCTCAGCGTGGGAAATTAGTAGTAATAAGTTGCGATAAAAAGGAATTATTTTAAATTAATATGAAAGTAATCCTATCTTTTTGCTAGATATGGTCTCAACTATTTAAACTATACCAGAACATTATGTAATAATACCCACGACAACATACTTCTAACGTTATATGCATAAATAAGCTTCTTGTAGTTCGTTTAATCCAGATTCTTTTTGGAAAAGGTTTGATCTGAATAACATGAAATGTTTGCTTCTCATAAAATCTTCACTCAAAGAATTATTAGTGTTGAATTTTTTAGTTTTTCTTGACTTTGGATGAGAAAGTATGTTTTGGTGTTCTCATTTTATAAGCTCTGTATGCTGTAAAAGTGGAAATGCTACATTTATTTTCGCCCTTTTCACGCTAAATCAGCAAGCGCGTAAATAAAAAAACGTGCAAATACAGTCATTTTGTATGTAGGACTATGTAACGAAGCTCAAAATCGCAAAATTAAAAACGAGCAAATTGTTCAAAATGTGCAAAGCGTGAAAAATCACTCGCGCAAACATTTCCACTTTCACAGTATCCCCCCCCCCCAAAAAAAAGGCGGAACGAAAATTGCAATTCTGCAATTTGACAGTTCATTTTATATTGATGTCAAAATGACTTTTTAACTGTGCTACACCACCTGTTTCTGGTCAAATCAACTAGCATAATTTTGCTCTTGCGTAATGGCTGTTTGACTGTCCGATTTATAATTAAAATGATGAAATAAAAAAAGATTACATAGTGGCCCAGTTATGGTTTGACCTGATTTAGGTAGTGCTAATATATACGAGTATACGGTGAAAATTTCACGAAAATTGTACGAGCCATTTTTAAATTATCAGCATTTTCTACTTTACACACATTTTACATGTAACTCTATGGGAAATGTGGCCGATGAGGGCGCTATTATAGTAAATAATAATATTCAAAGCTCTATTTCTCAGAAATGGCACCAACAAATGTTCCAAAATTTCTACAAAAGATGGCCAGTATATTCAGGTACTTGAATAAGTTAAAACCAGAACCGGGCCAGCAAGTTACGGTGTTCTCAGAATAAATCGGACACATTATATGGGATCAAACAGCCGTGGCGTAGTTCCTCATAAATAATATTTGCAAACATTTCTACAGTAAATATAATTTCCTATCTCAAGCTCAAATGTTAGTAACCTGTATCAAGTTCACTAATCTGATTACCAAGTTTAAGAAGAAACCCACGGACCCATGTGATTCCTCAACCCCACACCAATAAACCGGCAGGGTACCATGGAAGCACACAGATGCATATCTATTATAATCAATGTGAGAATAAGTGCAGTTACAAACCCAAAACCAATTCATCCATTTCAGTGTTAAATGTGCACCGTAACAGGAGCGTGTCCAGCTTTGTTGGTCCAGGGAGCAAACCGATGGATGTACCGGTAATCGAATCACGTCAAAATGGACATGTTGGTGGCCTGAATCAAATCCGAGTTATTGGTATGACTTGAAAGAGCACATTTTAAACTTTGAAATGATATCATGTTGAATGTAATCGGACTTAGTAATCACAAGATATGATTTGAAGAAGCAAAATTTGTTCTATTATTTTCTTTATATTTCACCAAATATGTTGGGATCTGTCTCAAAACTGTGTTTGCCGACAACATGTCCTTTTTGACGCGACTGGTCACAATTAGGTAAAACTCCCCCATTTCTATGTTTTAATTCTTTCTCTTCCTCCCATTTTCCTGTTCCTTCCCTTTCATTGTCCCTCTCCTTTCCCCTTATCTTTTGCTTCCCTTTATTTTTTCCCTCTCCCTCTTTCTCCTACATCTCAGCCCCATCCCTACTATAGCCATCCAGGGAGAGTGTGGAGGAGGCAGGGCAATCTACCCCCTTGCCCCACACTGGTTACACCACTGCCCTGTAAGCAGAAAACCCTGTAAATATATACACCCGCACTAGTAAACATTAACCACAGATTTATCAACTAGAACCGATGAACCGCCATTATGTTTTTCCACCAAGGGGACAAATTTGGAAGTATGTCGGTGTTAGTCGGAAAATGCGTGTAAGCATCTAGAAACGGTCGCTCTTTCCGTGTATTACAAACCTGCCAATGCAGAGAGGGACACGGCTACGTTATACAATCACAGCTGCCTTTGTTCTTTTTCATTTAGTTCCGAAAAATACCGACATTCCTCCAAATTCCCCCATGATGGAAATTCAAAATGGCGCCCATTACACGTAAAGAGATAGGTCAATACATTACGTACCGGATCTAGTTTTTAAATCTATGACATTAACTACACATCTAAACGTTATGAAGGAGTTAGTTCCCTTTCAATCTTCTTATCGTCTTCCTTCTTGTCCAGCCACCTTCCGCATGGGAACTGTTTACGATTGCCACTGGATGTTTCGATCTCAACGTTATCCAGCTTCCAACCGCCACCAAATGCTCCCTTGTTGTCATGGCCAATTCTAGATGGAGAAGAATAGAGTTAAAGACCCATTAAGCGACGAGAAAAAACACCCATCTACGAGCCCGAACGACCCTAGGGCTATTTTTAAAATAAAACATTTTGGGAAAACTTTAAAAAAACAAAAACTTTCAAACGATCATGGTATAGGCAAAGTTTCTGTTTCTTTTCTGTTGTAGCACTGCCCAACCACCCTTGATAGCTGTTAGCATTGGTAGAAGTAAAGTGGACCAGGCAGGTTGTGAGAGCATAATGGTGTAGGTTTTTTTTAATGCTTGTGTGTCTTGAGATTAAAGGTAGATAGTGATGATTGGGGGAGGGGGGGGGGGGGGGGTTGTATATAAGAAGGAACCATTTAAAAAAAGATTTACTTTGCAGAAATTCAAGAAATTGAAGTACAATGGTCTGTTTTATGTTTTATGGTTCGTTTTGTAGGACTTACCATCATTAAGACCCAGTGTTTATCGGGGATAAACCGTGTTTATCGAATTATTATACATTAAAGGCATATTATGTGATCTTTTCCAGAAAGCGCCCTCTATTCATGATTTTTTTAGATTTTTTAAAGTAGATTTTCTTGCAGGTTTACATTTCTGATCATAAATCGTACATACGTTCCAAGTTACAGAGCGATATGATTCCTAATTACCTCAAAATCATGGTTTTAGAGTGAATTTAGAGTGTAAATATAAACTGTCGTGTTACCCGACAGTTTATTTTCACTCTAAAACCATGATTTTGAAGTAATTAAGAATCGTATCGCTATGTTACTAACTTGGAATGTATGTACGATTTATGATCAGAAATGTAAATCTGCAAGAAAATCTGCTTTCAATTTTTTTTTCGATGTTGAGGGCGTTCCCTGGAAAGATCACATAATATACCTTTAAGCTTGCCATACACGCCTTTATCTTTGTAGTTGAATCAATGGCGATATCTGGGATTTTGCAGTTATCACCAGTTATCACTCTCACTGATGGAAACAGACTCAATAAATCCTGTTCTACGGGCAAACGAACCTCTCAGATAGGGTCAGTCGGTTGGGGTTTTTTGTTATTTTTTCCAGACAAATCTGGAAATGTTTGAGAATTTTCAGCAATTTTGTAAACTTTTCAGCAATTTTGGAAAATGTTCAATTTGTTAAAAAATATTTCACATTTGCAAAAAATATATTTCAAATCTGTCAACATTTCGAACAGTTTTCTAAAAACAAATGGGTCGGTCATGCCCCTAGAAACAGGTTTTTTTTTCTTCATCGCCTTAAGGTAGTTTATTTCAAATATTATTTGAGTATGTATATTGACTTACTTAATCTTTGTGATGTCACCAACGTCTGCAGCTTCAACTTCAAATTGGTCGGTGTTGCCACGTTCAAATTTGTCCTTGTGTGTTTTTGACTTCTTGAGTTTGAATTTTTCTGAAATGAAAAATCAACATTTATGATTATACAGACTTAGAAATACAATAAACCGGAAGCAGGGGTAAATAAGAGCTATGATTGGAATTGAAAGTTATTGCTAAAAAAAAAGAGCTATACGTTACCCAAAACAACCAAAAATGCATAATTTTTCATTGCATTTTTTTTCACAGACTCTATAATGCATCTCAGTACAAACATCCCTTATGCGTTCTTCTTTTTACCTTTCATAAATGTACTACATAAGATGCCTTCAGTGGCGTAGCTAGGTTTTTTTCAGAGGGGGGCAAGATTTCTAAAATTGTCGTAAAAGGTTGCCCCAAATTTTTTCCCAGTCAGTCACCTCATGAATCTCACATAAGTGTGGGGTGGTGAGGTAAAAAAAATGTTGCACGGTCACAAAATCTCGCACGGTAAAAAAAAAAAATCGCACAGTCCAAAAAGCAGCCCAGTGAACATATATAATGGTCAATTCTTAGGGTTTTAATCATTTTATTCTATAAAATGTTCCTTTATTTATAAAAACCAGGAGAAAAATGATCATTTTTAAATGGATATAACGCATATAAGCACTACATCCGGAGAGTGGGGCGGGGGCACAAAGGGGGGCGGGGGCACAAAAAAATCTGTCAGGGCCCCCCCCTGAGCTACGCCACTGGATGCCTTGCCTTCCCGTAGGTTTCAGTCAACATTGACTTGGGTACGCATGATCATTCCAATAATCGCGGAAAGGTGGTTTTTTTACGTACCATTCGGACATTCCGCGGATATTTATGTCCACAATTTCCCCAAATTAGGGATGTTTTGGAAGCTTTGTCTGCGATCTAAGGCCTAAGTTTGAAATGAAATGATCGGCGTTAACAATGTCTCGTTCAGATACAAATAAGTCAGGGGTTGCCACCCAGAAAGAATTATTAAAAAAAGGACATTCTGAGAAAAATTAGTTTTAATATATTGTATTCCATTGAGTTGTGTGTAAAAATGAACTTTAAACATACTCAAATGCGGCTATTTTGGAGTAGTCTTTTTGGTACTTAGAATCTTTGGATGATTTGA
The DNA here is from genome assembly GCA_035610835.1 of Ophiura sarsii. Classification (NCBI taxonomy): domain Eukaryota; kingdom Metazoa; phylum Echinodermata; class Ophiuroidea; order Amphilepidida; family Ophiuridae; genus Ophiura; species Ophiura sarsii. The sequence goes on from CM069453.1 coordinate 61,386,205, forward strand.
ATTTTTGAACTTGTATTTTTGATTATTTTCTGAGTTGCAGTGAACTAATTGATTGGCCCATCAGAGCTCTCTGTTGAGAGTTACCCGTTTGATTTGTAATCACTCAGTTCATTAACTTTGTTAATGTCTGTTGGGCTATTGTTCACATTTGCTCTTTATATGCACAAAAAAAATGACAATGATTATTTTAGTACCAATATATCAAAATGACCAAAAAGTGAGTTGGTTGTAAACCCTCGAAGTGCAATATTAACAACAAACCTGTTTCGCCTTTCTCCCCATAGATGTAGACGTGTACATTCGCATCGGTGCCAGAGTTCTTATCCTTGGAGGTCGTTACAAATATTTGGTACGTTTCTGCAAGAGGGAAAGAAAACAGGTGAATTTAATTCATTCATAAAGACCTGACCCCCGTGGGGGGGGGGGCACTGACATTTGAAAAGGGTATAGGTATGTGCCGCGCTGAAGACCCCCTTTTTCACCCTCTGCTGCTAGTTCTCATGACCCCCCTTTTGAGCCTGCATCAGTTCTTAAGACCCCATTTTTATTGAAATTTCAAAAATCGCGAAATTTTGCGTTCCAAAGCACCAATTTTGTGTTCCAAAGCCCCAATTTTTCGATTTTGCGTTCTTAAACCAAAATAAATCGAAAATTGAACTATAGGCCAGTTCTCAAGACCTATTTTTTGGAAAAAAATCAGTTCCTAAGACCCTATTTTTCGTCATAAAATCCACTCAGTTCAGTTCTTTAGCCCCCCTTTTTGAGACCCTGGGCGGCACACCCCTACCCAAAAAAAAGTTGAGTGCCCCCCAGGGATAGCACTGGATCAAAAATGTGAGAGGTCCCATGACATTTTTCGGGACCCCGTAGGACTTCAAAAAACAAATTTAAGGGGTCCCTCAAGAAAATAAGAGGTCCCGAAGTATGGGTATTTGAAAATGGACGAAACTGATTTAGGAAAATTAGAGGAGTCGATGACTTATGGTTTGGTTAGTTAGGGGTAGACGGGTATGATCGATGATGAGGACAGTTTTATTGAATTTATATTGTGAGCAAAGGATGGATATGTAATTTACAGGATTTCTTAAGGTTTCCATTTCCATACATCGTCAAATGTGAGGGGTCCCTTGAATTTTGATCGGGACCCGCAAGGCTTTCCAATTTGAAATCTGACGCGTCACTATTCGAAAGTGAGAGGTCTAGGACGCGCAGACGCGTCATAATGCGACCCTTGGTGCCCCCCCCCCCCCGGGGCCTGACCTCCAAATATGTATGCATGCATTGACCAGGAGCTACTTTTTACTTTTTTTGACAAAAATAGCTCCTGGTCCTTTTATACTTTAATGTGCACTATTATTGAAAACACCAGGAGCCAAAACTTGGCAACCATTGGGTAAAAAACTCCAGGGTGCCTGCTTATAATTGTCGAGCAGGGATAGCACTGGATCAAAAATGTGAGAGGTCCCATGAATTTTTTTCAGGACCCCGTAGGACTTCAAAAAACAAATTTAAGGGTCCCCCAACTGCCCCCAAGAAATTGAGGGGTCCTGAAGTTTGGGTATTTGAAAATGTTACTTTTTTACGGACAGTTATAATGAATTTGTATTGTGAGCAAAGGATGGATATGTAATTTACAGAATTTCTTAAGGTTTCCATTTCCATACATCGTCAAATTTAAGGGGTCCCTTCAATTTTGATCGGGACCCGCAAGTCTTTCCAATTTGTAACCTGACGCGTCACTACAAGAAAGTGAGAGGTCTAGGACTATATATAGAGAATATGAATGTAAAACACTTACAAATGTTGACGGTTATTAGTTTTGAGTGTTTTTCCTTGATATTGTTTACGTTTTAGCAGCTTAGTATATGGAAACCAACATTTTGAGTTGTTTACTCTAAGACTTGGTCCTAGACTAAAAGTGAAGTTAGGACTGCAGGTTTTTGTGAATATATGGGCCGTTAACGTTCCTTCAATTTATATATCCCTATTTTTAACATTCTCTAATCCTTTAATGCATTCAGTAGCTGAACCTTAGAAATGATGTGAATTATCTTTCAGTTAAAAACTTGTGAACCTTTTTTTATTCATCAGTCATTACCTGAGACCATATTAACTTTATTTAGTTATTATGGTCTCGGGTAATAACACATTGAATTTTTTGTGTTGGCTTAAGGTGCCGGTAACTTGGAGGACTATAACAATGGTAGCCAACAAAACAAGTATACTGCTACATTTATTGTAGACACTTTTCCATGAAAATTAAACATAGACGAAATAGAAAACAGCATAGTTTAGCAGCAATTTCTTTTTATTCTAAAGGAATTTGAAAATCACATATTGAATAGTTAAGTTTTTGTTAAATCTTCCAAAATTACCTATTTCTACTGGTTGTAGTTCCCGCTCAATTAAACCATCATCTTCGCTCTTGTCCAGCCATCGGTCGCACGGGAAACGTAATTTTTTGCTGATTGATGGGGATTTCACTTCCACATGATCAAGCCTCCAGCCTGCAAAGCCGCCTTTGTCATCATGACCGATCCTGAAAAAATATTTAAACAAATATGATTTCTTGTTTGTTTGAAATTATTTTGTTTGAGAAATTATTACTTTCTCCTTTCGTTAACTAGAATGATTTACTTAATTTTTTCATTTATTCATCTTTTTATCTAAGAGTAGACCAGTGCACATACTGTAAAAGTGGACATGTTCACGCTACATTTATTTTCGCACCAAAATTAGCAAGCGCGAAAATAAATAAATTCATTTTAGACGTAGGTCTATGTAAGGAAGCTCAAAATTGCAAAAATAAAAAATACTGCAAGTCACGACTTGCGAATCCCCCTGGCTGGGAGATCAACTAAATGAGGTCAAAGGTCACATAGGGGTCATGTTCCCCCCGGTGTTCATGTTTCTTTTCTCCAAGTTGACGTCAATCAGGCAACTTTTACGATTTGATCTATGGATGACCTTTGACATCAGATGACCTCTAATTATTTTTTGACATGTTCCCCAGTGTTCATTGCACGATTTAACCCCTTGTTAAAGTTAATCCGTCCATCCGTTCAAAAGATACAGCACTCGGAAAAAGGCACACCAAAAGGCACATACAGACGCACGACCCCCCCCCCCCCCCACAAAAGAGGTACTGAAATATTGTGGTTTCTTAAGGATAAACCATGGGATATAGCTTGGTGGTAGGGTGTTTATGAATAACTATACTATAATTAGTTCAATAATTTCATGATCCTAGCATTATGCTTGTATTCGTCCTAATGTTAAATGCACAATGAGGCAATATTGCAGTATTGCATTCCATACGCATCGGCCACGCAGAAAGTGTGGGAATTGTTTGAAATGATCGAAACATTTGAACTGATTATAATGCTGAACTTACTTGAGTGTCTGTACTTTTCCTAGCTGCAAAGTGTCAATTTCAAAGAGATCAGTGTTGCCTGTTTCAAACTTGTCCTTGTGTGTTTTTGATTTCTTTAACCATTGTTGTCCTGTGATAAAAACAATAAGTTATATATATTTAGAATGTAAGATAAACAAGTTTTTGAAACATGGAAAACAATTATGAGTTACTTAAGATAAAACAAGTTTTTGAAACATATGGAAAACAATTATGAGTTACTAAATATTTTAAAGTTAACAATTTGATTTCAAAAATTAAAACACATGAATTTCATTTTTTATGGATATTGTTATTTTTTTCAAAAGTAATTTAAACTGCAATTGATTCCAATTTGATAGGCTTTTCATCAGAATTTCTTCAATTGAGTGCCATAACCTTGTATTCATATGATACACAAATGGACAAAGGAATTTCAATTTTTCTGGATATTGTTATATTTTTTGACAAGTAATTTAAAATTGCAATTGAATCAAATTTGATAGGCTTTCCAACTGCAATTGATTCAAATTTGATAGGCTTTCCATCAAAATGTCATCAATTGAGTGCCATAAACTTGAATTCATATGGTATGCAAAGTGTATTGTGTCCCTTTCTGATTCAGTTACACTGTATCTTGGCACGCATGCATATGTTTTGCATTGTTTGTTCAAGAAATTAAGAGATGGACCATAATGGTTGGCCGTGATTTTAATGGTATTGCAGTCTCAAGATATAGATCACAAGGAACACGGAAGGGTTTAGGAGTTAGGTGGGGGAATACTGACATTGGAAAGGGGGTATAGGTAATTCCCCCCCCCCCCCCACGAAGACCACCCTTTTTCACCTCTTCTGCTCGCTGCTAAGACCCCTCTTTTGAGCCTGCATCAGCTCTTAAAACCCCATTTTATTAAAAATTCAAATGTCATGAACATTTGCATTCCAAAGTCCCAATTTTTGGTAACATTTGCATTCTAAAACCACGTTTTTTTGAAAAAATTGGCTTTCTCCTAAACAAATTTGGAGAAAATCAGTTCGTAAGACCCTACTTTTTGGAGAAAATCAGTTCTTAAGACCCTATTTTTCGTCAAAAATCCACTCCGCTCCACTCTGATGCTCCCATTTTTGAGACCCTGGATGGCAGGTTAGGAGAGGTTTGGGTGAAGCGGGTGGTATCAGGGAGGTGTAAGCGGGACTAGGAGTTATTAGGTATTGGTGATGAAGGTTGGAGTAGTTTAAGAATTGGCATAGGCAAGCAGGATAGGCAGGAAGTAAGAGAGTATCATGGGTGAGGTAGGCAGGGTGGTTTTTTACGGAGAAAAAAATATCCTGTTCTACGGGCAAACGGACCTCTCAGGTTGGGTCGGTTGGTTGGTTTGGTTTTTTATTCTTCAAAAACTTTGGACATTTTCAAAAAAAATCAAAGTTTTTTCAAAAATTGCAAAAGAAATTCAGAAAAATTGTTTAAAAAAAAAGATTTTTAAGATTTTGAAAATTTGGAAAAAATGAGTCGGTCGGGCCCATAGAACATTTTTTTCTCATCACCTTACACCTAGATAAGGTACCCACATGGTGTCTTGTCATAACCCCCCTATTTGACTTCAATAGCTTACCTGTATCTCCGAGTTCACCATAGATAATGACATAGACATTGGCGTCAGTACCGGCTCCTTTCTTATCAGATGTAGTCACGAACACTTCATAGGTTTCCTTCTCACCTGGTGAAATAGTTTACAGAAATGTATTAACAACTTCATCTTCTAATGATATTGTTATTGTTATTAGAATTGGTAACCATGCATGTACTATATCAAGGAAAAGGGGTATATTTTCAAGTGCCATACCGCAAAATCATGAAAACAGGGGGTATTATATGAATTAGTCTCCACAAAATTCGAAAAAGGGGGTATTTACAGAATCTGATGTTTTGGAATCCTTCTAACCCGGTATGGTTTTAATTATTTGATCAGAACACAACCCAAATCCATCATGTGAGGTACACCAGTTATATAGCACAGGACCATAAACACCTGGTAATGTTGGGATAAACCTGTTTTTATCTATTTTATGTACCGTACTCTCCCTATTAAGCGCTCTCTTACTGTAAGCAAACAAGTAACTGTAATGAAATACACAATGGTAAATGATGGCCTTAGGCCAAGAAGAAAAAAGATCTGTCTCATACCCCGCGCACATAAGTATGTGGTGACAATTTTGCCACATAACCCTACACTATGAGTCAAATTTTGTTTTAAAAAAAAAGGTTATTCAAAACAAATTGGAAAACAAATTGGCTCTGAAGGGGGGGGGGGGGGGGGGGGGGGCAATATAAAATAAAATAAATCCGCATTTAGCATATCAATTTTTTCAACAATTATTTTTTATTTTTTAAATCCCATATAGCATAGCTATTTTCCCAAATGTATGCGAGTCAGATTTTTTATCCCCTTACGTGTCTCTGATCCTCCATTCTGAGCATCACCGGTAGCTCCAATAGCTCCAGTAGCACCTCCAGTCCCATTGGTACCAGCATCATCATCTCTTGGAAGAAGTTCTCGTTCAATCAGACCGTCGTCTTCCTTCTTGTCAAGCCATCGCCCACAGGGAAATGGACTCGTTTACCTTGAGTAGAGGGCGCTTCTATTTCGACAGTGTCAAGCATCCAGCCGCCACCGAATGTGCCTTTGTTATCGTGGCCGATCCTAAAAGCAAGGTTTATTATGCAATTAGAACTTTTATATGGAATACTACATTAAGAGTGGGTATTGAAGTGAAGTTGCCAAAATGTTTTGCTCAAACATGTGATCGTGGATTTCAATCTAAAAACTCTACACATCGAATGTCATGTTAAAAGGGGCACTGAGAGATTGCTAAGAAAAATCAAATTTAGAAAAACTGAATTGTTTCAATAAATAAGGCATGTAGGAAGCCTGAAGTGTAATAATTTATGGAAAAAGGGTCGAGTGATGGAGCTACATAGAAATTAGCCTGAAGCAATTTATGTGGCGAGTGATGCTGATAATTTCGATGTGATCTACATCGAAATGACCAAATTGTGAAATCTTTACATGATAGACGGTTTCAGATGGTAGCTAGTATATGCCTAAGTATTACATAGGTGCAAAGAACCCGATTTTCAGGAAAATTGAGGGCGCACTCCTATACGCATCTCTCAGCTCAGTGCCCCTTTATTAAATCATGTTTACCCAAAACAGTTGGAGTTGGAAAACCAACTCTATCTAGTCCAAGTTCCTTTTTGTTAAATGATACACATTTTTATCCTTGTAGCCACTGTTACACACTGAAGATTCCCTGATCACCATAGGCTGTTTGTTACTGATGTACATAACTGCTTACTTGAAAACATAATAATATATTAAGGCCAAATTAAATTAATTGTTTGTCTCAAAGCTCCTCTCCTGTTGTAAAACTAATGCGGAATGCGTTTTTTTTATTTTTTTTAATATAAAATATTGAAATCCTTGTAAATCCTTTTTTTTTTTTTTTAAATATAAAATATTGAAATCCTTGTAAAAGTGAACTTTTGTATTTAAGATGATGTGATCAATGAAAAATCTGGAAAATCTGTGAATTTTTTTTTTGGAAAAAAAAAGAAGAAAAAAAGAAAAAAAGTTTTTTTCTTCAGATTTTTGTTTTTCTAATGCGCATCAATAAACTAACGCGTGCGGGAGCTTTGAGACAAACAATTAATTTAATTTGGCCTAAGTCCAAGAAAGAATAATTGTGGTATTTTATACCCATTTTATACTCACGGTTTGGTCCTACAATTATTTTATTATATATCTATACAAACTGACACAGCCATAATACTCTTATCTATTATTCTATTTGAAAACATTAACACGTGTATTATACCTACCTTATTTTCTTGATATCACCCACTTTAGCTGCATCAATTTCAAATTCATCCATTTTGCCTCGTTCAAATTTATCCTTGTGAGTTTTTGATTTCTTCAGGGTTAGTTTACCTGAAATAGCAAATAATGTCATTAACACTTTCCACGCGGCAGGCGTCTGCAGACGACAGTTCCAAAATTTCACAAAATGTTTCAAAAATGTCAAAATTATTGAATCTCATCACCATATTTGGAATCCACCATGAGAAATGCATTGAAGTAAGTACAAACATGCCTAGCATTGGTTCAGTTAATCTTGAGATAGACCTTGAAAGTTGGGAAAGTTTTCTGAAAAATCTGTTTTGTATTAATATGTTAAAACTGACAGCCACATGGAAAGTCTTAAGGGAGCATTATTCAAATGGCTCACATCAGTGAGGTCTTTACCCAATAGATCCTTTTCCTATTCTTATATACATTGCCTTCAGAAAGTTAAAATTTTAATTATAACAGGTATCATTGGGTATAGACAGTTCAGCCTATAATTAGTCTAAAGTTGAACTATTACATTTTTATCACTTAGAAAGAGACGAATGCAATTTTCAGACATTTTCAGGACAATTTGAACATTGAGCCAAATGGATGTGTTTTCCTTTCATTTTTGATGACTTTTGAGGTTAAATGACATTTTTTATAGTGTATGCCATATAAAATATCCAGGAAAATATATATTACCAATGAATTACGAATTGCAGCTTTTAACACTGGTTAAAACCAGCGGTGTCAAGAAGTGGTTGATTAATTTGTACAGGTTCAACGGGGGAGTGGTGTGACTTGGTATGTTTTTAAAGATGCATTTAGACTTTATCAATGGAGAACATGTGGGCGATTCATGTTACAAAAAATTGCAGATTCCATGAGAGACAAGAGGTATGATATATGGGATGCAGAAAAAATGCATGACTTGGGCTGGAAACGTGAGGGTAGATTTTGTAGGAGACAGATGTGTGTTGCATAGTTCTTAGAAATAAAAGATTAAGTGGCTTGGTGATATAGTCAATAGTTTGAATCTTCATCTTATTCTTATCATGCTACATCATGACATGGTGGCAGCAACATGAACTTGAACCTTAACCTCTTGTCCAAATGACTAGAAGAGGAATTATGAATTTATCTTGAAACATAATTATTTCAATGTGGTTCTTGTGTTTAAATAAATACAGCATACAACTTCACAATGACATGCAGACTTAACCAATGTTTTTTTTCTTTGATTTTATAATCAAATCTACATTTTGTCTAATAGCCTTACCTGTATCAATATCTTTGCCATAGATTATTACATGAACATTGGCATCAGTGCCAGAGTTTTTCACATCTGATGTAGTCACAAAGATGTTGTAAGTTTCTGTTTCAGCTGGAAAAAGATAAAATATTAAAAGGTTATTATCAAGAATTTTAAAATGAAAAAAAGAGGGAAAAAAGCCTAAGATAGCAATCCATGTAAACAAAGTTTTAATTATTTAGTTCCTTTGCTTAAATATATGTGACTCGTCACGTCGAAATGGACATGTTGGTGGCCCGAGTCAAATCTGAGTTATTGGTATCACTTGAAAGAGCATAATTAAAGCTTTGAAATGATACCATGATGTTGAAGGTAAACAGACTTTGTAATCAAAAGATATGATTTGAAGAAGCCAAAGTTGTTCTATTATTTTTCTTTATATTTCACCAAATACATTGGCCTCTATCTCAAAACTAGGTTTGCCGACAACATGTCCTTTTTGACGTGACTGGTCACATATTTTGTGTATATGGTTTCTGCATTCTTGTTTTGAAAAACCTCAATACATTTATAGGATGACAACTTGTTTAACAACATGGATGGTTTTATTCAAAATGTATCATATGGTTGTCAAAAGGCACTTACTTCTGCTGTGTAATTGATGCAATACAATTTTCAAGGAATACTATTTTACTTTGCTAGGGTGGCTGCATAAGCAAAAACCTTCTCTTTTCACCAAATGGTCTAATGATTTTGACAAGTCCATATATTCATAACGTTTTGTTGTTGTTGCTGAAAACTTGAGCAAGGATATCGAAAGTAATATGTAACATTTGGAATTGCAGTGCCCACCACTGCTGGCACTGCTTTCATTTGTTAGACTGGTGGCAAAGATTCCTGTGCCCTTAAGGGGACGTGGACTGGCACTTTGGAACCCTGGAACATTGGGGGCGGGGGGGGGGGGGGGGCGGGGGGGGGGGGGGGGCGGGGGGGGGGGGGAATATTCAAAACAAAACAAAACCTAAAAATGGGGGTCTGTGGCTGACAAATTTACATCAGTTTATAAAAAGAGGTCTTCTAGTGAAAATGTTGCCAAATTCTCAAAAAAATAGGGGTCTTTTGGTGAGCGAGTCTTTAAATTAAAAAAAAAAGATGGGGTAATTGGGTGAGAGTGGTTACATTTTCAAAACCAAATATATGGGGTCATTAGGTGAGACAAGGCTGAAAAGGAGTGTCTTAACAGCCTTATATATGCGAACCCGCCCCCCCCCCCCCGGTTTAAGCCAACTGCACAAAAAGTAGATACCCCAGCTTTAATATACACTTGTAGTTACGTTTTACTGGAGCCGCTCCCTTCTCTCCCGGGAAGACCAATCTTTCAATCTGCCCATCACCCTTCTTCTTGTCAAACCATTGTCCGCATGGGAAATGTAGTCGTTTGCCGATGGAAGGTGCTTCTAATTCAACACTGTCCAACATCCAGGCAGCACCAAATGTATCTTTGTTATCGTGACCGATTCTGAGCAAGATTTGATGAACAAAAGTAAAATATTTAACTAGTATATTTGAACCGAAAAAAACCACACATTGTGTGAGAGTACAAACCTTATTACGCCTTTCTTGAAATAATTTCTTCAAAATCTATCTATTCCTGAATATTATCTCTCTAAGGCATGGATGGAATGAATTTTACATAATGCTATATTTTAAAGTCTACTAAATTTGATAAATGAAGTAAGCATTTTTTTTAGATTTTTCCAACACTACTGCTCAACCCGATTGTATCTATCAATACCAATTATTTCTATAAATTATGAAAAAATGACTGTCAAAAATGGTTTAACTTTAGTTTTAACACTTTCCATGCGGTCATTAGTTTTACCATGTACATAACAGATATTTCAGAAACTATTCCAACTTTCAAAGTCTTATCTCATGAATTACTAAACCGATACTACGCATGTTTGGACTTATTTTAATGCATTTCTCATGGTGATTTCAAATATGGGGATGAAATTCAATAATTGTGATATTTTTGAAACATTTTGTGAGATTTTGGAATTATCGTCTGCAGATGTCTGCCGCATGGAAAGTGTTAAAATCATCCTGCCGATAACAAGAATAACCCACCTAATATTCTTAATTTCGCCCACATTGGCAGTTTCTAGATCAAATTCGTCTGTGCTGCCCTTTTCAAATTTGTCCTTGTGGGTTTTGGATTTCTTCAGGAACTGTCGACCTACAAAATGAACATATTAAGCATAATGGTAAGTTCACTGAAATAGGTAGATAATTTTTTACTGGTATTTATATGTGTATTTTATGTGTATATATTTGTAAAATGTGTTTGCAGAACAATAGGTTTGCCTTCACATAAAGGCACATAAAATAGCCACTTCATTATGTGAGGCTTAGGCAGAGGATTAGCAAATATGTGTAAACTTGTGTATTTATGGGGTATCATGAGTATTTATATGTTTCTGGTGGTAAATTGTTTCAATTTGCCCAGTGAAATACACATCTCGAACTCGGACTCGAGAGGTAAGGACTCTGACTCGGATAGGTTGGACTCGACTCCCAACACTGTCTGCAGTCCTCCAACTTATTTGTAGACCATTTTCAGCAGGTGGACTTGGACCATTCAATACTTGAAGTAGATCAAAATAACCCTTCTCGTTTTGCTGTGTTTACAAAAATGTTGTAGGTTTCTATGCCATCTATACACAAAGAATTAAGTTAAGCACCCCCCCCGTTTTTTTACAACCTCGCACATTACAAGTTTGTTGTCGTCAAAACAGTGTAGTATACCCATGATATTGCTATATTTTCTGGAGAAGTGATATTATGGTCACATAAAAACATAACAATCATGCCGTTTTCAATATTTTATTCTGAATAATTTAAGGTGACATTTTTTGGGAATTTTAGGCATATTTTCACCTCAATTTAAGTATGGAGCTATAGGTCCATCACGGACAGTGTGGATGACGTTTATGTTTTCTAACGTACAGTCATTGTTCTGAGAAGACCTCTAGCGATCTTTGCGTCAATAACGTGTGTAGGACCCACGTGATCGGATCACTGACTCAACCCTACGACCTACGACCACGTGGATGATAACACGAGCGATGGGCGTCACAGATGAGTGCACTCATCTGCATTTCATCAATGGATAATTGCTAATGTCATACCAATCATTATTATTTGATCTCACATACCTTAGAATATATGCCAATGTATACATATATTAGGGGGTGCTTAACTTAATTCTTTGTGTATATTATGTGTCGAGAAATAAATTGCTGATAAGGTTCTGCCATCTATTATGTGTCGAGAAATAAATTGCTGATAAGGTTCTGCCATCTATTATGTGTCGAGAAATAAATTGTTGATAATGTTGTGCCTTTTCTGGGACACCCTGTATGTATATCACTTACCTGTGTCGCCATGTTCACCATAGAGGATAATATAGACATTTGCATCAGTACCAGCTCCCTTCTCATCTGCTGTGTTTACAAAAATGTTGTAGGTTTCCATACCATCTATAATGTGTTGATAAACAAAGAGCAAGTTGATACTTATGTTTTGTCTAGTAAACATATATGGATATCCTTATCAGGTCTGGGTAAAACTGTAAGACCTAACTACTAAATGATATGTACACACTAGTCTTAAATGAAATGTATACACACAAGTCTAGAAACAAATCTGATTTGAAACTGCTATTACACTTTATATAGCCGTGGACATACTTATGGAATAGCATTATTTCCTATAATGTATATAATGTGACATTCAGGAATAAAGAGTTGATAATTGTATTTGTCTAGGAAGGAAACACATGGCTATCCTTATACATATAGGGCCTGTACCAGTGGTGTAGCTAGGTTTTTCATATGGTGGGGGGAGGTAAAAGTGAACCGACGAGAACTTTACAGGCTATCAGCTTTTGAGAATTGCCACCGAGTCACAGAAACTTGAGAGCGAGGGGGGGGGGGGGGGGGGGGGGGGGTGTGCCATGTGGCGTCCCCCAAACAATCTAAAAAAAATCCACCTTGATAAACCATCAAGGGCAGACATGACTTGAATATTGGGAGTGGGGGGGGGGGGGGGGGGGGGGGGGGGGCTCCCCATCTGGCCACACTACTGGCCTGTACAATTTAAAGACCTAAAAGGATGGACGCTAAATAGTACAAATGACCAACTTGTTACACCATACCCATAGCACCCTCTAGCATGTCTATGTCAGTCATCAATGGGTTTAAGAGGCATGTTAGCTGCATTAGACAAGGTCGCCAGTCTGATGAAGCTCCTAGCTTTGGAGTGAAACATTACTAATAATGTGAGCACCATTTTCACTAACTTGGATTCATAAAAACGAACCTTTTAAATTACGTTTACCTCAAGAACCCAGATGAACTGATCTAAAGAGGCAAGGTCATTAACGACTTAATACTCATATATGTTTTATAAAGTGAATTTCTTGTGAATGGTTTGCGTTTGAAATTAGTAGTATAGAATAAATGCATACGTTGTAGTGGTATCAGCTCTCTCTCAATTGCTCCGTCCTCCTTATCTTTATCAAACCATCGCCCACAAGTGAAGAATAATCGTTTGCCGTGGGTTGATGGGGATTCTATCTCTACTCTGTCCAACATCCAACCGGCAAAACCTCCTGCATTGTCATGACCGATTCTAAATGAGAACAAAATGTAGATTGCCGAGGTTCATTTGTAATTCAAATCGGGGAGGTTAAGTTTTATTAACTGATTTTATTGTGCTAGCAAAGAGGTACACCTAAACAGAATAATACTAATAGAGCCTTGTGTGTGACTCCCTCTGGTAGCTAAGCTCATAAATAGCGCCCTCTTTTGTTTGGACATCCCTACTACTGCATGACTTCACTCATGGTTGCTAGCAGAGGCTCACTGTAGGATAAAAGCAACTAGGCAATGTCAAAATGGCGTGATTCCAATCTAATTTATTAATGGCAATTCAAAGTGCACATGCTAAGCTTTTAAATGAGGTATTGTTGGAGGAAATTGGACTCTGAAACCCAAGACATGATTTCAAGAAACATCTATTTTGAAGCATATCATATTTCATACACAAAATCCCTAAATTCAATTAATTATAAATCAAATATGGCAATACAAGTTTTGCCTATCATAGCTATAATAATTAGATTCATCCAATAAATATCTTTAAAAATGTTATTTTAAAATTCAAGTAGGGAATATTACTGATTTAGTTCATAGGCATGTGATCTAGTATTTAAAAATGTTAATACTGTGTATTGAAGATATTGGAATACATTAAAACCCTATGTAATAATACATCCATTATACATACATGAAACATTTGTTAAAACTAGATCACATGCAAATGGACTGAAACAGTAATTTGTCTGACTTAAATTTCCAAATTAAATTGTAAAAATTAAAATAAATAGTTTTTGAATTTTATCAATGACATATCATATGACAGGCAACACTTTCTATTGCCATATTTAGTGCTAATGTGCTTAAAAGTAAATACATTTACACAAAATATGATTCTCAAGTCATACAATTATACTAAAAACTGGACAATTTCTAATTATAGTTATTGATTATTAATCTATTTTAAGTTACCACTATATTGTTATGGGTCGTAGAGTGGAGTATAATCGGGGTCATTTCGGATATAAAAAACCCCAGATATTTCAGTGAAATTGACATCAATAAACCCGGGATTTCAGTTAAAAAGCCTAGAACCCTAAAAAGCTACCACATTTAATAAGCTTAGACGTTGTAGCAAACCATGAACATTTAAGACGATTCTTACTTGATCTTTGCAATATCTCCAACTCCGACTGCTTCCACTTCAAATTCGTCTGTTTGTCCACCTTCAAATTTATTTTTGTTTGTTTTTGATGACTTCAGGAAATGTTTACCTGTATTAAAATAGTAGATCTGTGAGCTCATTTTCAAATTATTTATCATTTCTATCATATGAAACTTTGTATACACTGATTTTTTTCCTTCCCTGGTAAGAGCTCTTGCCCAAAACGCCCTCAACCGTTGCCTGTGAATTAAGATTTTAACAGTTGCATTTTTTATATAAACTTTAACAAAATCCCTTTACTATTGCAAAAGTCAACCAGCAACTCTGTGTGTTTTCATCAGAAAATATGCCGATACAATCTCCCACTTTTAAAATAAAATTGGTATAAAGGCCTACCTGTATCAATTTCATCTCCATGAATTGAAATGAAAACATTTGCGTCTGTTCCGGCTCCTTTGACATCTGGTGTAGTGACAAACACCTTGTACACTTCCATTTGAACTTCAAATATAAGAATGTTTTGATTATTAATTTATATCCAAATAAAACCAAGATTTGTTTACAAAATTTCACTATCACATATTATATTCCATTTACACATTTACATTTAAAGCTTAAGTAAAAATGTCACGATATACATAGCACTATTGGTTATTAAAATGTATTATATACAAGTATTATCTTTTTCTAGAAAAACCATGTGGAGTCTGCCGGACTTGAACCAACAACCTACAGATCATGCCAGTGTCAGATCAGTCTGTTTGCTACTCCCTCGGAGGACAAATAAATTGTCCAAAAGTACAATATATACGATGATTAACCCCCCCCCCCCCAACAAAACAAAAACCCACACAAAAAAACCATCAAAAACAACACAACAATAACAACAACCAAATACAACAAAAACAAACCCCCAGACGCACGAAAACAAAACAAAAAACACAACCAATACCTATGGGCAAGTATGTGATAATGATAAATTATTTAAAACCTACCATTTACTGGTGTTAGTTCCCTTTCAATCAGCCCATCATCTTCTTTCTTGTCAAACCAACGACCACATGGGAACAGCAATCGTTTGCCGAGTCCCAACGATGGCGCTTCTATTTGCACTCTGTCTAACATCCACCCTGCGAAGCCTCCCTTGTTGTCATGGCCGATCCTGAATGATGTAAGACAATCACATTACATTATGACAAAGTTGTAAAAAACTAGCAACAATAACCAATATTTATCAATTCAATCACATTTCGATAACATCCCTCCTTGAGCGGTAATGCATGTCTACGAAAGGTCTAGGGGTATAACTGGGTTTTTTTAAAACTTGACATAAAGAGCAACTCACTGCATGCGTATTACAAGTTCTAACACTAATAGTTAAATGTTTAAATTTTAAAATGACATATAAGATTTAGTTCTTCGAATCTAAGCAGTTCATTTGAAGCAGTACATTTAAGCAGTAGGCTACATGTTGAGCAATTCATTCAAGCAGTACATTGTAAGCAGTACAATGCAAATCGTAAGCAGTACATTGTTTTGTAAGCAGTACATTGTTTGTAAGTAGTGCATTGTAAGCAGTACATTGTAAGCAGTACATCATAAGCAGTACATCGTAAGCAATACATCGTAAGCAGTACATTGTGTTGTAAGCAGTACATTGTAAGCAGGACATTGTAAGCAGTACATTGTAAGCGGTACATTGTAAGCGGTACATTGTAAGCGGTACATTGTAAGCGGTACATTGTAAGCGGTACATTGTAAGCGGTACATTGTAAGCAGTACATTGTAAGCAGTACATTGTGATAAGTACATTGTAAGCAGAACGTTGTAAGCAGTACATCGTAATCAGTACATTGTGTTGTACATTGAAAGCGGTACATTTTAAGCAGTACATTGTAAGCAGTACATTGTAAGCAGTACATTGTGATAAGTACATTGTAAGCAGTACATTGTGATAAGTACATTGTAAGCAGAACGTTGTAAGCAGTACATCGTAATCAGTACATTGTGTTGTACATTGAAAGCGGTACATTTTAAGCAGTACATTGTAAGCAGTACATTGTAAGCAGTACATTGAAAGCGGTACATTGAAAGCGGTAAATTGTAAGCGGTACATTGTAAGCAGAACATTGTAAGCAAAACGTTGTAAGCAGTACATCGTAAGCAGTACATTGTGTTGTAAGCAGTACATTGTAAGCAGGACGTTGTAAGCAGTACATTGTAAGCAGGACGTTGTAAGCAGTACATTGTAAGCGGTACATTGTAAGCGGTACATTGTAAGCGGTACATTGTAAGCGGTACATTGTAAGCAGAACATTGTAAGCAAAACGTTGTAAGCAAAACGTTGTAAGCAGTACATCGTAAGCAGTACATTGTGTTGTAAGCAGTACATTGTAAGCTGGACGTTGTAAGCAGTATATTGTAAGCAGGACGTTGTAAGCGGTACATTGTAAGCGGTACATTGTAAGCGGTACATTGTAAGCGGTACATTGTAAGCGGTACATTTTAAGCGGTACATTGTAAGCGGTACATTGTAAGCGGTACATTGAAAGCGGTACGTTGAAAGCGGTACATTGTAATCGGTACATTGTAAGCAGTACATTGTAAGCAGTACATTGTGATAAGTACATTGTTAGCAGTACATCGTAATCAGTACGGTACATCGTAAGCAGTACATTGTAAGCAGTTCATTGTAAGCAGGACATTGTAAGCAGGACATTGTAAGCAGGACATTGTAAGCAGGACATTGTAAGCAGGACATCGTAAGCAGTATATCGTAAGCAGTACATTGCAAGCAGTACATTGTAAGCAGTAACATTGTAAGCAGTCCATCGTAAGCAGTACATCGTAAGCAGTACATTGTGTTGTAAGCAGTACATTGTAAGCAGGACATTGTAAGCAGGACATTGTAAGCAGTACATTGTAAGCAGTACATTGTAAGCAGTACAGTGTAAGCAGTACATTGTAAGCAGTATATTGTAAGCAGTACATTGTAAGCAGTACATTGTAAGCAGTACATTGTGATAAGTACATTGTAAGCAGAACGTTGTAAGCAGTACATTGTAAGCAGTACATTGCATTGTAAGCAGTACATTGTAAGCAGCGGCTATGCCCTATAATAAATAGTTTTTGGAAAAATGTTGCATTATGGATAAATGATACACTCAAAATCAACATACAAGTTGATTGTAAGGATTGATTGTTTTTCGAACCACTCAAAATATGTAGTGATTAATTATGTGTTATACTGTACTAAGTATTATTTGTTTCAAAATAGGTCTATCAAAAGTAAACCTGATATTGAGTTATTAAAAAGTATCATTGACTCAAAGATCAAAGATGAAAAAAACTATTTCTACAAAACAAATCAAGTGAGCAATTTTGAAAACAAATGGAAAGGATTTATTTAATGATGAAATTGTACTTCTAAATATTAATATAAGATAATTATTGTACATTGAAAGTACTCATGTTAAAGTGTATACATGTACCATTCTAAACAAGTGATGTAAGAAACTATCTCTGTCCCATTTTTCTTGTCTTGTCTTGGTCTTGTCTTGCCGTGTCTTGTCGTGTCTCGTCTTGTCTTGTCGTGTTGTTGCGGGTCATATCGTGGCATGTCATGGCGTGGCATGTCATGTCGTGGCATGTCTTGTCGTGGCATGTTGTGTCGTGTCATGTCATGTTAGGCCATGATGTTGCATGTCGTGTCATGTCATGTCATGTAGTGCCATGCCGTGCCATGTTGTGTCGTGTTGTGTCGTGCCGGGTCATATCATGTATTGTCTTGTTTTGTCTTGCTTTTTTTCAATGGTTAAATGTACCTAATCGTATGTAATATGTTGCAAACCAAAAGTTTTAATAAAAACAACAACAACAAAACAGTACATTGTAAGCAGGACATTAGAATATTGTACGAAGTACATTGTAAACAGTACATTGTAAGCAGTTCATTGTAAGCAGTACATTGAAAGCAGTACATTGTAAGCAGTACATTGTAAGCAGTACATTGTAAGCAGTACATTTTAAGCAGTACATTGTAAGCAGCTCATTTAAAGCAGTTCATTTTAAGCAGTACATTTTAAGCAGTACATTGTAAGCAATACATTGTAAGCAGCACATTGTAAGCAGCTCATTTAAAGCAGTTCATTTTAAGCAGTACATTTTAAGCAGTACATTGTAAGCAGTACATTGTAAGCAGTTCATTTTAAGCAGGCCATTTTACATATCCTGTAAAATCCTACATTCATATCTATTTCGTACTTATGTAGGGATACATAAAGGGATATACCATGTATTTCGATATGATTATCGATTCATGATCACTATTAAGTATATTAGAAACATTAACTCACTTTATTTTCTTGATCTCGCCAACTTTTGGTATTTTCACTTCAAATTCATCTGTCTCACCTCGTTCAAATTTGTTTTTGTTGTTTTTAGACTTTTCGAGGAATGCCTCACCTGTAAGTGGTTGGTTAAAAGAGGAAACAAATATAATTCATTTTTAGTTTCTTAATTCTAATTTCCCACGAAACATGTATGTCGAAGGGTGTTATCCTCCTCTAAAAGTGTTGTTTAAAAGTTACTACTTGTTAACGAAATAACGTTAAAGTAATGCATGCAATGTTTTAACATTAAAAGGACAATCAAATCTGTTTTGCACCGTCAAAACGTTTTTGTGATCAATATCTTTATAGTCTGTGCCCGTTTCAAATCGTGAGTAAATACAAGAAACCACACACTCTGTTAGCATTAGATAATATATTAATAGTTTAATTGACTTTCTACTCTTTAAGACTTCATTATTGTAAATTAGTACAAATCATAAATAATTTTGCTACAAGTCATAATCTGTATCTCGTTAGTTTAAGGAACGGATAGGAAAGGAAACGGCAGTTTTGAATTCGGAAGAGTCAGTGTTTACAACGAATCAGGGGAGAATTTATATTCCATTCTGTGAAGAAGGAGTTGGCATGGTTGGAGAATGTTTGAACCGAGTCCTCTCATTTCGAATGGACCCCGGTTCAAGTCCAGTAACTGGACCCAATGATAAAAACACTATACACAGACTTACCAGAGTCTTCTTCCTCGCCATACAGAATGACATAGACATTGGCATCAGAACCTGCACCTTTGACGTCGGAGGTGGTCACAAAGATGTTGTAGGTTTCCATCTCACCTATAGATACAAAATGCCACGATACCATGGTAACTTATTTACTTACAGAGGGCAAATTTATATGTTATCATCAAATCATACCACAAAGCATACAATAAACTTTGACTTGACTTAAATATAAATGCTTAGGTCCACTTTGGCTAGTTCACCCAGGGTGAACTAGCTTATACCTGTTCATTTGCCGACAGATGAAATAGAGATAAGAATAAGATGGAGAAATCTAAACCTTGAGACTTTCCCAAAGGATCTGGCTGGTAAGAGTGGACCTAAGGGTTTTTTTAACAACAGCAAATGAGAAAAGAGCTTGAATATCAATTGTGGAATGCTTTCAATAGTTCCGTTATTCTTGTAAAATTGAAGGCCTAGCCCTTCCCGTGATGACGGCTTGTATGCAGATTATGATTTTTAAGATTTAAAATTCTTTGAATAACTGAACGTTGGGTTTCTAATAGTGAGCTATAACAACCAGAGCAGATTCTCTGTAACAACATAGGAAAATATTACAGCAAAAGCCCAAATCTCTGGGTGTTTTTTGGAAAAGATGATGAGGTGTTTCTCTACCAATGGCCTCAACCAAACTCACGTTCCTGGGGGACTAGTTCCCTCTCAATCAAGCCATCGTCCTCCTTCTTGTCAAGCCATCGTCCACATGGGAAATACAGCCTTTTTCCTGGCGCTGATGGGGACTCTATTTCAACTGTGTCCAACATCCATCCAGCGCCGAATGCTCCTTTGTTGTCATGTCCGATTCTGATAAGAGAGATAGGGATTCAGTAATGCACCTCTTTTATAAAGTTAGCAATGCTTTGTGTAGTTAAAGTATAGATGTAAATATTAATGATATTCATAAGACAACTACAAACCTGTTCAGATACTATTTGGAACGTTATACTTTTCATCGTTCATCGTAACAAAATGCAAGATGGTGATACACTCTTTCGTCCGGGTTCCTCGTAACCATGGTAACAGATACAATGTAAGATGTTGTTGACGAAATGCAAGATATTCTAGGAAACTATTAATAGCACTGCAATAACGCATTACTGCCATACGTGTGTTGATGTGCCATGTGGCCATTTCTATGTAAATAAATTTCTTTATACTTACATGATCTTTTGGATCTCTCCAATCTTGATTGCTTCTATTTCAAATTCATCCATTTCGCCTCGCTCAAACTTATTTGTATTCGTCTTAGACTTTTTCAAGAAATGTTGACCTATAGTTTACGCAAATAAAATAGATGAAATCGAATCAAATAATGATTTAAGACCATCTTTTACTTTTACTTGAAAAAGTGTACTTTTTTATGCATCAAATGTTTGACGGAATAAAGTGCATCATAGAGTTTTAACCAGGCATTTTATTTTACCGTGTAATTCGTGCATGGCTGGGACCTACACTTATCCCTTTTATAATGTTTACTATGAGAATGTGCGGTATTAAAATATTCAAATTTAGGTTAATATTGAATTCATAGAATTAATGAAGAGAATATATTTGATCTATAGTTGGATGTGCCATGATTTTGGACTCCAATGGGAACTCATAGACATTGATATTAACAGAACACTATATGTGTAGCCATGACAGGGAAGCAAGCCATGCTAGTATTAACTTGAAGCTGCATTTTTCTCGAGACCCTCAAAATATGGTAGAAGTCTTTCACCATGTTTCAATACAATGATAATGTAAATTGTAATCAGTTGATACCAGAGACAGAAAAACACTGGTCATTTCTTGGGAGTACTACAGTGCAACTTACCATAAACGCCCTTTATTTCAATTGGTTATACACCACCTCCTTTTGGTCCATGAAAAATGAAAATTAAACCAATTCAGTATGTGATCCAAATACTTTTAAATGACTCAAGTTCAAATAAATAATTTACTCTCCGTATGTGAGTTTTAATGTTGTTATACATTTCTATTAAACCTCCTTTGTAATTGGTCTTTGCTTCAGTACCCACCATTCACAACTGTATATGGCCCAGCCAACAAGAAGCTAGCTTTTAACCGACCTTGATTTCACAGCTGAGTACACATCTTCAATTTATAAAGACCTAAAGGGATGTCAAGAAGCAAATGACAGGGAGCTGGTCTATGAAACCACACACACCCCTTGTATGCATCACTGTGCATGACTGCACACATAATGGCATGTGCAGTGCTAACGCGGTAGATTCAAATGCACGTTCCCTGTGGTTATGCCTGGTGAATCATTTGTTTGCATACCAATAAAGCTAAGAGGGCATATAGAATGCATACTCATTGCTTAAATATGTGCAGTTTAAAAACAAAAACAAAATCATAAAATGTTCTCATACCATTTTGTTGTGTATGTCTTACGCTTTAATTTGATAGGTCACAAACCCATATTAAAGGTATTGTTATGTTCAAATAAAGTCTAGAATATAGGTACTTAATTATGCAAATTATTTAAATAAAGAGAAAAGTACAAAGAAATGTTTTAATTTGCTCATACAAAAATGTCGGAATTAAGAATATGCACATTATATCTAATTCCCAGGCTTCCATGATGTACACATCTTTAGATAAAAAGTCAAATGTCTTTTTGCCTAGATGCTAATTAAATATGCATAACATATGCAAATGAGCTTAATTAGCAAAATAGTTGTAATACAAATTTGCGTTGAGGCTTTGATGTCATGTGTCTTCAAACGTGACTTAATTGGAAGAAAAGTGTTGATGTTATTGTCATGTAAGTGATGTTGGTTAAAACGGGCATTTATGGTAAGTTGCACTGTAAGGCAGAGATGCTAAATCTGGTCAAACTTGAATTTGAACAAAAGCAGCATTATTCAGCCACTGTACAGGGTGTCGCACAAAACACACAGCCAAAACGCAACAAAAACAGACTCAAAGTCGGGTTGCATTGTTTCTGGATGCATTTTTTCTGGGACACCCTGTATACCTGTTTCGCCCTCTTCTCCGTGTAAATCTATGTAGACATTGGCATCAGTACCGGCTCCTTTCTTGTCGGATGTGGTCACGTATATGTGGTAGGTATCAAATTTACCTAGACACAAAAATAAAATTACATGAAAGAAAAACGAGAACGTCTACTGATATTCTTTTCGCTACATTATGTACTCGGAATTATAACCTTGGTAATACTGGGTATACATTAAAAACTAACAACATTGGATATTACCGTTGAAAAGGTATTTTGGCCCATGAATATGTTTAACCCATAGGCACTACCTGACTTTCGTACAAGAATTCCCATTGGTCAATTACATGATATAAACATCTAGATAACCAATTGCAATGTTGCTTATAAATAATTTAGGCTAACCTTTTTGAAAATTGTTATTATTCTAACAATGTCTCTGATTGGCACAATATTTGACATATCCTAAATTTCACCCAATCGGCAGGTAGTTCTCATGGGGTTAAAAGAAACTTGTCAAGAGTCTGTAAACAGGGGATTTTACTACATGAGCCGGTATCAGTAAATTCTAGAGCCAAAACAATCAGGAGGTTTCTTGTGTCCAACGACGACACACATCATGTTTTACACAATGACACATTTGCCGTAAATACATGTTTTAAAATTTAAGTTTGGTGCATTTATATAGGTATTTGAAATTTTGAAATATGTTTTGTAGGCTGTAACGGTAAACATAGTTTGTGTTTTGAAAGCCAAAGTTTGTGGTCCCTAATGCCGAGACAAAGATAAACTTTTCTAATGGTAACTAAATTGTGTGGAATGGTACAAAAAACGTACGTTCTACAGCCGGTAATTCCCTCTCAATCTCTCCATCATCTTCCTTCTTATCAAGCCAACGGCCACATGGAAAATATAGCCTTCCGCTCAGAGAGGGTGCCTCAATCTCGACTCTATCCAACATCCAGCCGGCAAAACCTCCCTTGTTGTCATGGCCGATCCTAAATGAAAGATGGAAACGCAAAAAAGTTGTCATTTCCTCTTCAAAAGTAGAAACATATGAAAACAATGTGTCGATGGTTTAATTATTATAAATGACGTGTCTGGTTCCAAAAGTCCCATGGCACAGTTATACCTGCTGTCCTAACCAGGTCAAAAATCTGAGTCTATTTGGATCATCCAGAAAGTCACTCTTCGGCAGTGTGGATCACTATGTACGTAGCACACCAACTATGACCTGGGACCTGTACTTTTACAATTTACAGCAATATGACCTGTTACCAACCTTTACAATTGTTGATAAACAATGGCCGAATATGTCCAACAACTACCAACTCACCTGATTCTGGGAACTTCACCAACTTGGACAGCTTTCACATGGAACTCATCCGTCTTGCCAGATTCGAATTTGTTCATTCTTTGGGATTTCTCCAAAGGTATTTGTTCTGATTTTTAAAAAATGATAAGGAACAAACTTTAAATATCAATCACTGTAAGGGGATAATAATTTCAGTTATTGTCAGCTTAACATTGATAAATAAATAGATGGGTCATTTTTTGACAACGCAATCAATTTGTAATTCGTATCCCCTAACGGTTTGTCATAATGCAAGAGATTGACTTTCAACTACATCCTCCCCAAATGCCAAGGGAAAATAACATGTTCTATGCGCCCAACCGACTACTAATTTGTGCTCATTCAAAATTCTTGCTTGAACTATTATTTCTAGAACAGTTTATTTTCTCTATTTTTGTTGTTGAAAATTATTTGCAAATTTCCCCAAATGTTCAGCCAATTTAAACAACCTTACCCAACCGACCGACCCTATTTCTCTATCAACAGGGAGGGGAGCAATGAAAACCAGTGGCGATTTTCAAACCCCTAGTCAAATCTTAAGGTATTACAAATTATACGATTACTACATGGTATTTTTAAGAGGGGCAAACTATTTTCATCAACCCCAAACTCAAAGGGTGAATTGGAATTGGCCAATGAAATGGCATGATAAGGTCATGAATATTTATGATGTGTGGTAATACCCACCTGTCTCATCCTCTTCACCATATATAATAATATGTACGTTAGCATCGGTACCCGCTCCTCGCTTTTTAGACGTTGTTACATATATGTGGTAATTCTCCATCAGAGCTGCAAAAAAGATGAAATCATCTAGGTAAACACGCACAATTTTAATTATTGCTGATCCAGGTACATCGAATCACGCATGGTTTGACCAGGTTTTGACAGATGTTCAACCCAACACATTTTTGACATAGAGGCCAGAATTGAAGGTTTGAGAGAGGGCAACGCCTGAAAGTCCCAAAAAACCGCCATTAACAAGGAGAAAATCAGAGAGAATTGCTTTTCCTAGCAAGTTGTCAACCTGTCAGTGGAAAATGCTCCCAAGTTGTATGTCTATGTAAAGTCAACAGCCACAGTTTCACGACTGCAATCGACTCTTTCTTTGGCAAGCACATCAATAAATAAGACTATACACTGGGGTGAAATGTTAATTAATTAAAATAAAAAAGAACTTCAGGTGAAATGTCACTCTAACCTAAACCACGGACATAATTCTTGTGGAAGAGGTGAACGGTCCTTCAAAGACCAAATCTCCCCTATTTGGGGTATATCAACTTGTATAACAAAGAATTTGCAATCGGTGATGTTGCAAGTAAAACGATGTCGTATGTTTAACTTATGGAGCAGGCATGGGCTAAACACATTGTTAGTATCGTACATTTAGCTGATAACGGCATAAAATGTAATAGAATTAAAATGAATATAAGGTATATTCCAAAACATCAGTTATGAATCAATCAACTTCTCGGACACCCGAAACAATCTATGCTTGGTGTGCAAATCAAGAGTCTGATAGTTATTCAAAGAACCATTGCCATGACGAATGGTGCTATTTTATGAAAGAAGTCGTCACTCCAGCTTCAACCTTGCCAAGAACATGAGAATGGAAAGAATAGTGGCGACAGGTCCTCAGCTAGCTCATAGTTTCAAGGAATTAATATCGAAAACGGATAAAATGTATTAGTACAAGGTCATTTTGGTAATCTATTTTACTTGAAAGCAGGAATAACTAAAAATCTATATAACTCACGCTCAATGTTGATTTTACATTCCGCCTCGTATTCTTTAGTATCATCCGTTACCGTGGCAACAAGAACACCCTCCCAGCTTGGTTTGTAACCGGGTATTTCGTGTTCAACATTGGAACTGGAGCATTCATGTCCGTCATGACCTTCGGATGAGTACGTCACTGTCGCATTAGCGCCCTCTGGAAAGTGTTCCAGTTTAACGCCCTTGATGAAAATGGCTTTGGTGGTTCTAAAGATGTTCTCGTACTCCATGGACGGTATGTTTTGATCGACGGTGAAGGAAGTCTCGGCAACATTCCCTAAATCATCGGTAACTCTCATTTGTATCTCTTGCGTAGATTTCTTTAGATTCGTAAGCTTATGATCACCGCCGTCAGTTGGGAATTTTCCGAGCGATTTGTCACCATCGTAGTAGGTGATTTGCGGCTGACTTTCGGCGGGAAAATTTTGACACTGCACTTGACGAACTGTTGCGGTGCTGACTGATGTGCGGGATTGATTGGTGACCGGGTCGATACATGGACCTTTAAAACATGAGAAGATATAGAGTCAAAGAACACTTTATTGTACATTTTGGTCATCACGGGTAGGGTAAGGCCAAAAAAAAAATGTTTGCTTGTCCATAGATGGGTCAAAAAAAGTTGGGTCGGTCGGTCGGATTTTTTTTTTCTTTTTTTTTTAAACATTGGTTGTTCTGGCCCTATCCTACAAACACAAAAACTAGCATGCACCATTTTGAGCCTTATCAATGGCAGGCTAATGGCAATGGTTAATTTTAGCATGGTTTAGCCCACATTTGATTTGAAATAACCAACATATTTATACCCATGACCCACAGCATAGTGTTAGAAACTTTTATCTTTAGATCCTAAATTAAGTTTTATTCTGTTCAAAATATAACTTTTATCATGTACCATTTCTGAATTATTTGGTCCTTAACATGGAGGTGACATGAAAAGGGTATTGGCTCACACGAGGAGTAACGTAGGGTGCAATATAGGTCATTGAAATGAATGTTTTAAACAATCCATTTTTTTTTTCATTTTTTTTTTTACAAAAATTCAATTTTGTTCTTCTTTTTTCTGACCAGTCGGGACTTTTTTGTTGTTGGCCTAAGTGATACGTGTATGAGATTAACACTTTCCACGCGGCAGGCATCTGTATGCAGACGACAGTACCAAAATGTCACAAAATGTTTCAAAAATGTCAAAATTATTGAATTTCATCACCATATTTGGAATAACCATGAGAAATGCATTGAATAAATTAAGTACAAATATGTATGGTATTGGTTCAGTAATTGTTGATATAGAGTATAGACTTTTGCTGGGAAAGGTTTCTGACAAATCTGTTTTGAATATGGTAAAACTAATAGCTGCGTTAGAAAGTGTAAGGCGTTTTAAGGTGTGTCTTGGAAATTGAATAAGAAAACAGTGTACGATATGTGTTTGTTTACAGTAAAAAAAATTCTCGCCAATTTACGGAATGGTCTGGTACTTAAGTTTCCGTAGTGTTCGTTATAATTGTTCTGTAACTAAACATAACCTTCCTACAACTACGTCCAGAATTTCCGTATGAAAACAGAATATTTCCATCACCTTTACCAACTCACCTGTAAAAGAACGGATGTTCCCGTACTTAACGGGTGGAATCTTTTTAGTAAAATAATGAAAGTTTTTACA
The DNA here is from genome assembly GCA_035610835.1 of Ophiura sarsii. Lineage (NCBI taxonomy): Eukaryota > Metazoa > Echinodermata > Ophiuroidea > Amphilepidida > Ophiuridae > Ophiura > Ophiura sarsii. The sequence goes on from CM069453.1 coordinate 61,413,447, forward strand.
GTGTTGTTTGTTTGATTGGCTTAATTGATTGATTTTTCTGTGAGCGGTTATTTGGGATGTTATTTTCAGGCCACGGTTTTAAAGCCTCGTGTGACTTATTAAAACTCATAACACCTTATGGGTTTTAAAAAAGCGCTACAATTTTGAGTTTTTAATACACGGCCATCTGAGACCACGTTTATCTTTGTTGCTAATATATTCACACCAACACCACTAACTACCATTATCTGCATGATCTACCAGATTTATGGTACCAATTTCGATCATTATTATGTTTTGATGAATCCAAATGTGGGAAATATTGGATCCTAAACATAATAATGATACAATTGGATGCTTTACGCTCAATATGTATTGGTCTCGCTATGAGTTTTAAAATAGTGGGCTCGACGGCGTCTCGCCCAATAACTCATAGCTCTACCAATACATATGGGCTCAATCGATCCAATTTTATACCAGACATTGATGCTGCAATATGTTCAACTGCCTAATCACGTTTTTACTATTGGCCGGTCATAAATTCTCCAATTCCTAGATTAGGCAGGCCAGTAGCCATGCCCTAAAGCACCATGTTTTGATATAAACCCACACGCGGCCTTTATATATAGTCAACAATGACAGCTGACTAACAGCCTGAAAACAGATACAGGGTCTTTGGTCTGTTATACAAAGTGTTATGGCAAAAAACATAATGTTGGGGCAAAGAAGATCTTAAAGTCACCGCCACAATGTATTGCGATTTTGCAAAAGGCCCTAGTTCTGGTCTCCAATTTGTCTCGGTTCCCATAGACATATGCACACAGTCATGGCTTCATAGCGCGTTCATCGTTGGAGCTCTTAGGTTCTAGTTTACATCAATGAATAAATTAGTTATCAATGTTCCTTTTTCTTATTTCTAAAACTTAACAGCTCGACAAATGCATTGTGTAAAAAAGGCTTTAGTTGGCTGGCGTTCGCGCAATGCATTGTGGGAAGACTTTAAAATCTGTTTGACGTTAGGGGGGGGGGGGGGGGGGTAAAGATGTGGGTTTCACATACCTTGGCCTTCAATTCTAATCTCGCATTCTGCCTTGTACTCATTCCCGTATGACGCTGTACCGCGAACCAATCCTCCTGCCCAACTCTGCCTATACCCCATCAACTCATGTTCCCCGACCGATCCTTTAGCTTTCTGGTCTCCTTGACCCTCGCACGAATACGTTATGGTTGCATATTCAGTATTGGGGAAATTCTCTAGCCTCACATTCTTGACGATGAGGGAGGTGGGCGTTCTTGCTACACACTCGTACGATATCATCGGCATTTTCTGGTCGATTAGGAAGGAACTTTCAGCGATGTTGCCTAGATCATCGGCGGCTCTGATCTTGATATCTTGTGATTCTCTCTTCAGATTGGCCAGTCGGTGATCCTCTTCGGCGGGGAATTCACCCAACAACTCTTCCCCGTCGTAGTACGTGACTTGAACCGGAGACGCGGCGGGAAAGTTTAGGCATTCAACTTCACGAATCGTGGCGGTGCTGACGGAGGTGCGGGACTGTTGTGTTATAGGATTTATCATTGGACCTGAAATGATTCCGAAATCAAAGTTTGTAAATATATCATGAGCTTAATGAGAGACAAATCTATTTTATGCTATTTTTATGTAGGTTGCAATATCATACCGTATTCATATGCGTGCTCAACGATACGCACGTCAGTTACCTTCACCTCTACCTAGTAAATACGCATGCCAAATGGTTCATAGGTCACAAGAGAAACTAGTGATTTTAACAGTAAAAGACCTGCTCTAAATTTACGCTTATATTATTTATCGGATCAACATTTAACTTGGTAGACAATTTAGTTTCAGAAAGTAAAGCCAATGACATGTGTGTGTAACTACAGCAGTGATAGCACTGGATCAAAAATATGAGAGGTCCCATGAAATTTATCAGGACCCCGTAGGACTAATTTAAGGGATCCCCCAAGAATTTGAGGGGTCCTGAAGTTTGGGTATTTGAACATTTTACTTTTTTTACGGACAGTTTTAATGCTATTGTGAGCAAAGGATGGATATGTTTAAACCTAACGCGTCACTACAAGAAAGTCCAGGAGGTCCAGGACGCTCCAGAATGCGACCCCTGAACTACAGTTGTCAAATATTGAGGTGTTCGATCGAGGGAATGAATGGGTTTGGTTTATAATATCTTGGATGCTGTTCCTTAATGATTGACGCTGCTCCTTAATGATTGACGAACAGGTTCAAGATTGTTTCGGAGTTTATTATGGATACAGACAACCGGAACTCCCGGATATTTGTCGCTACGATGTAATAGTTGATGGTTAATGGACTGGATTCAAGCTTGTTACGGGGTCACTTGAGGCTATATAGAGGAATAACGTATCTTACGATTTTAACATCAATTATAAGATCCTTTAATTATATACGTGACGTTATGTTCTACTTTATGTTCTGCTTACCTGGTCCTTGGATGTTAATTTCTAATTCACCGACGTATTCCTTGTTAGCGTCTGTAGCTGTAGCCTGAATTTTGCCCTGGAAACTCTGCCCGTAACCAGCCACCTCGTGTTCGTTGCTTTCAATCGTTGTCTCGTGATCATCCTGCTCGTCCGACTTATACGCGATGACGGCATTCTCTAAACTGGGGAAATGCTCCAATGCCACGCCCTTGATTTTGATCGACGTTGGCGTTCTCACAATGCTACCATATGACAAAGTGGGAATCTTCTGATCAATCTCGAAGGTTGTTTCCGCAATATTTCCCACCTCATCCTCGGCTCTGGCTTTGACTTCTTTCGTCGTTCTTCTCAGTTTCTGAAGCTTGTGTTCGCCATCGGACGGGAACTTTCCGAGCGTTTGGTCACCGTCGTAGTAGGTGATATGAATCGGTGTGTTGGTACGGAAGTTGGTGCATTCGACCATTCGGACTGTGGCAGTAGACGCCGAGGTTCTGGAATGGTTATTTATTGGTTCAACGGACGGACCTTAATTGAAAAACAGTACAATTAATATTAAGAATTAAAAACACCGAACTCTAATTTGACCACGAAAGATTTCACAAATAACCAATATAAATAAATTGTAATGTATTTCTTATATTACCATTTCTCCTACGATATATGCCTTGGTATAACTCTTGATTTCATTCCATTCGTAGCTTGCATTTATATTTAGAGTCCAAATTTAGTGTATATCTAATGTTTACTACAACCACAAGACTGTCTATTTACCATTTGTTATGAACTGTGATGTTCAAACATATATTTCGATTTTATTTCCTTTTGAGAAAAATCATACGTCCTGCCATGGAAAAATGAAATCAGTTCGCGTAACAATTTCAAAATCAATCATTTGGAGGGTATATTATACGTTCATTACTTATAAACGGGTAGTCATGCAATACTTTGAATATTAAGACGAACAACAGAACAGGTTTGCATGCGGCCGAATCAAGACGGAAAATCATTGTACCAGATATATTCACCAGACATGAGAAGGAATACACATGACAAATGAAACACCGGGAAACCTGAAAAGGTGTAAAATCTGATAAAAATGTGAACATGATTTATAGAATAATAAGGCTTGCATTGAAGCCAGAGCTTGATAATTCTAATGCCTTTAGTTCATTTTAGTGCTTAGTGAATTCAAAGTAAGAGGTCAATATCAAAATAGTAAGATGCTACAGCCAATTTGTCCCAGTTCCCATATACATAATGCACACAATCATGGCTTCATAACTACGCGTTCATCGTTGGAGCTCGTAGGTTCTAGTTTACATCAATGAATGAATTAGTTATCCTTTTTTTTTATTTCTAAAACTTAAGAGCTCGACAAATGTACCATGTACCATCGTGCGAAAAAGGTTTTAGTTGGCTGGCGTTCGCGCAATGCATTGTGGGAAGACCTTAAAATCTTCTTTGGATCTTACCTTCCAAGATAGCAAATGAACACTGTGCCTTGTAGCCGTACGGGTCCGCGGCATCAGCCGTCACCCGCTTCGGTTCTTGCTTATTTTTCAGCGGTATCTGGTGGCCGTGCTCTGAGCCCTCAAATGGACCCAGTTTTTGCTGTTTCTCGATGGTGTAATATACCTTCACATTGAAGGGATCGGGGAAGTTTTCAATGTCCGGGGCGATGGTGACTCCGTCTAGTGAGGTATGAATTATGCTGGGATCCGGCACGACTATTGTTTCCTCTGGAAATGTGGCAAATTTGGGATTGACGTAAGTACTTAAAATAAATACAATGAATAATTGCAGGCGAATATGTCAGATTGTTTTTGTTTATAAAGCAATTGCGAACAATAGCCCAACACACACAAGGTTAATGAACTGAGTCATTAGAATCTGGTAACTCTCCACAAAGAGCTCCGATGGGCCAGATAAAATTGGTTTCACGGCAACTCAGACTTGAGTTAAGTCGTAGACCTAGTCTAGACGAACGTTCGTATTAAACCTGGTGTGCCAATGTGTAGTTTCATAGTTAAATTAAATGTGGTTTGAATTGGAGGTTGGTCGTATAAAAACCTGATAATGGTATAAATGGAAGTTATTCGTATTAAACCTGGTGTCAATTTAGGTTAGTCTCACAAAACCTTTGCACATCGGCGGTTATTAGTATATAGACAATACTTTCACAAGACATATGGTACAAGTTTGGAATCTAAACATAAATCCGCATCACAATGAAAGTTATGGTAGTCTTAAAAGAAAAGAGAAGTTCTGTATTCAAATACCGTTAAATGCGGTTGTAGCAGTGCCAGGAGGTAAGACAATTAGGGGGACGAGCCTAAATTTTGTTTCTAAACGTTGAAACTGGGCTCGTCACCATAATTTGCTTGCCTCCCGCCACTGCTACACAACCCCAATTAAGTATTTGAATACAGAACTTGTCCTTTCTTTTAAAAACATTACGGGGTGGAGGGTGGGGGTGAGGGAATCGTCCCAACCCAACATAAAATGTAGGAGGGGAGGGGATGCTGTATCCTCGCTTTCGCCACCGCCGATGGGTTGTAGTGATATACTAAATCTGTTGCCGATTGGAAAATTGCACTTGCTGTAGGAATTAGCCTATGAACATGATGAATTTCATAATGAGTCTACCGTATTTATGAGATGTATTCAAGGTAATGAAACATTCATTGAAAACATTTCTCGTATGATTAAAATTGCTGTAACTTACTTATGTACTTGAGTGCTCTTATCCTTTGTAGATTTCGTAAAGTTTTGAAGTTATGTTTTCTTTTCAGTGAATCTTCCACACGGGCGTGGAAACAACATCGGACACACACCCACATCATCACGATTATCAGTATTATTACGACGATAACTGAAGAAGATAAGAGAAAGAGAGAAATATTGGGATAAAAATGTGTAAGTATAATAAGCATGTGTTATGGATTCCTGTCGCGAAAGAAACCTCTTTACATTACGAACTCAACGTGCTGTGTTTTGCTCGCTTTACCGGACCAGAATATGGTGAACTGATCTCAGGCCATCACGCTGGTTACTACGAGATCAGCTTGAGTGCACACCAATGTATGCACATTAAACACTTCCCTGCACCAGCACAATACCGAGTTATTGACCTACAATCATAGAAAAAAGGTGTTCGAACACTGACCATTGTTTGCACCGTTTAATTACCATATAGTACGCATTTTTAGAGTCATGTGAAAATACCAATTTGCATCTGCTAGCCTGAAAGCCCCCCTTCAATATACCCCTCCCCTCCCCCCACCAATCAATGTTGCTAGGCCACGGGCTGATGTTTGGCAAGTTGGGCGACTCAACATTGATCAGGGGGGAAAGGGGGATGACTTTACATTAGGCCTACAAAGTGTTCGAACACTTTTGTCTAACATTGTAGTATATGGTCCAAGCAAGGGACATTGTCGCTACAGCCTGTGTTTAGCAAATTAGTGCTTGACCCTTTTGTCATGGCACTTTTCACGCGGCTATTAATGTTACCATGAAAGAATCAGATACAAAACAGATTTGTCAAGGAAACCTTTCACAATTTTCAAAGTCTATCTCAAGGATTACAGAACCAATACTAGGCATGTTTGTACTTATTTCAATGCATTTCTCATGGTGATTCCAAATATGGTAATGCCATTCAATAATTTTGACATTTTCAAAACATTTTGTGAAATTTTCGAATGTCGTCTGCAGACGCATGCCGCGTGGAAAGTGTTAAATGACTTGGTCATATGTCATAAATTGTTGTATCAAATATACATGTAAAGGTGGATTAGCAACACGTAAAAGATTTCTCTGATAAAACATCAATTTTTGAACAGAAGTATTTTATTTATTGCATAAAGTGACGTATCATGTTGTTGCTAATACTCCCATCTATTTTTATTTACCCCCCTCTCGAAATGCGTATGCTGATTTAGTGATTGTGAAATGCAAGTGTTTACGTTTATTCTCTTTAAAACTTACTTATTTTATGTTGTGATTTGTCAATTTGTATCCATTGCAGTTACAACTGTACGAAGGCCACCATATAAGTAATGCATGACCTTGTTTGACCACTCATGAGTAACCTACTTAATTTTGGTCAACATGGTGACGTTTCCAACAGCTTTTATCCTCATACAAGGTAAGCCAAGACATTAGGAATAACACTTCCGGATGAATTACATGTACTTGGCTCGCTATATAACACTACATGACAGTGTGAAATCTCTCTTATTCCTGTGTATCTCGAGTCGTTCTGTTTATGTTTTAACTCATCTATACAATGTTGAGTTAACTTTAATTGTGTCTACTGCTCGTGCACGATACCGTCTTAGGCCACACTGCGATACTAGTACGTAAGTGGCTCATACCGTATAAGTGATTTAAGACTTATACGTTAGACTTATACGTTTGGCGCAATGATATTCTGGTTCCCCGTTCGTATAAAGCACCCATAACATTTAACCCCCTAGCTTGGGTCTACCTGTCTATAGCTTACAGTGGTTCTGATTGGTTTATTACAAGATGTACTCATATGAATAGCCAATTCAAATGCAGCTTGTAAAATTGTTTCACTCCAATCTTTATCAGGGCGATACAATTATTCTAACAATGTCTCTCATTGGTGCAATAAATGATGTATCAATCTTTTTAACCAATCGGCCGGTAGTTCTCAAGGGGTTAAACTGAGACCAATGCAAATATTTCCATAATATTATAGAAATATTTGCATTGATCTTAGTTCAATTTGTAATATATGTATGGCAATAAAAAAATATTACTTTAGCGACAATCGTACAAGTCTTTGTACTTATTGTAATGCATTTATCATGGTGATTCCAAATATGGGGATGAAATTCAATAATTCTGACATTTCTGAGTCATTTCGTGAAATTTTGGAACTGTCGTTTCACGTTTGTATGTAGACGACTGCCAGCGTGGAAAGCGTTGTTAAAGGGATTCGATTTCCATTATTACAAACAGCATTACAATATTGGATAATCTGGGAGTTGATCGATAAGAAAGCGTGGACTATAAGCACAACTTGACTCGATCTGGACAATTAGGAAAGTCTGCTTTTCCACTTCATGAATCCGTATGGATAACAATGGCGTTTGCAGGTAAAATAGCTAATCAAATCTTGTATCTCTAGGAATTTTAAAGAGACGACCAAACCATACGTCACTCCGACCAGGTTGCGTACGAATTTGGTGGGGCTGTTACTTTACGTGAACACACTCCCACTGAAGCCCTATTCGTAAGTATGCTCTCGGTTTGTTATGCCAGGATAGGCCCCCGGATAGGCCTATAGCAGAATTATCCGTAACAGCATATTGAAAGGTTACACCAGCCCAATTAGGTTACACATATATAATATACCAATGACTTTGCTCGCCAATAATTACATGGCCAACATCGCAACACATTTCCTACCCCCCTTCCCAATTTGCCATGGATCTTTAATATCATTATATCATGCACGCGAATATGACTAATCCTTTCCATAACTTTCAAAATAGTCATGATATGATCTACTGTGGAATACTGTGGAACTATTTAAAATGATGAGTAAACCAATTACACCGGGATATAACACCACATGGCAAAGTTCAATGCGTGAGATTTAAACAGGTGTTTCCCCCAAAAGACACTTTGCGGTCATGACTGCCCTGTTTAATTATTCTCGACAATCGCACGCATCATGAGCACCAACAATACACAAAGCAGCTACTGCAAATTTAGGCTTGCACGACCTGATCGCCATTTAGTCGTAGTCGCGACTATTGGTGCTAGTCGCGACTATTGGCGCTAGTCGCGAGTACGACTATGCACATAGCAATAGTCGACTATCTCCGGTTTTGCAGATCACAATAACCAAATACAATGGGGATTAGAAACATGGATTAGAGATAATGTAACAACGCCAAGACGTCGTTATTGAAATGCATTTTGTGAGTTATCTGTTCTTATTTGTGTCATAGGCCTACTCCTTTATTTTATGCATTGACAATGACTAATTAAGTATCGAAATTCAGTCAGAATTTGGACCTCTAATAGTCGCACAATGAACTACAAAGAGGAATCGCACCCGACCTATTCTACATTCAATTGAATGGGTGCATGGCGTCTAATTCATTGCATGAATCGTGTTACCAAATTGGCCTACATATCATGAAACAGGTGTGTCTTCTTTCTGAAAAATCTTAAAACGCAGTTATTATTCGCGACAAGATGGCGGCTAATCCGTTACATGAACTGGGCACTGAAAAAATAAGGAGGTTTAATGTACCCTGCATGGATAAAGATAATTGAAATACATGTATATAAAATAAGTAAAATGTTGTTACATATAATATAAGTGTATATTACCTATAACAACGATGACTGGGATGAGCCATGATGGTGATCCTTCTCCATCTGCTGCAGCTTGAAAGTTGATCTCTGCAAACAAAAACAAATTGCCTGAAAATTATTGAAAATGCCTGACGATTTATCATTATTACACTAGTCTACGTTGCATGTTTGGTGCTACGAATATTGCATCACACTTTTTGCTACAGACAAAACATGCTTGAAATCGAACGTTTAACATTTTCCAAGCGGCTATTATTGGTTTTACCATATACAAAATAGAATTTTCAGAAACCTTTCCAACCTTCCAAGGTCTATCTCAAGGATTACAGAACCAATACTAGGCTTGTTTGTACTTATTTCAATGCATTTCTTGTGGTGATCCCAAATATGGTAATGAAAGTAAAAATTGTTGACATTTTTGAAACATTTTGTGAAGTTTTGGAATGTCGTCTGCAGACGACTGCCGCGTGGAAAGTGTTAATGAGATTCATTCGGACTTGAATTCACCAACAATCAAACATAATTATTTTTATGTTAAATGTAATGATATCAAGATATATCTCGAATTCTAATGACATAAACAATAACAATTTATTGATTTTACAGAGAGATATGCATCCAATTCACCTCGATCAGTGTATAAGTAAACCCTCATTTAATAATGTACACAAATCGGACTAAATTTACGTGGAAGTATGATCAACTTGCCTGTTTCTTCTGCGGTATCAGCCTCTTTGAAGATGATATCACGTTTTTCCCTACCGCCATTCTGTTTTGAGCAAAACAAGGTATAATAAATAACTTATTTAAACTTATGAGATTAAAAATATCTCTTTTGAAGAAAAAGTGAGACGGAAACACTTTATGTAACGCAAGTATTAAATGCTCTTAAAAGTTTTATTCGGGAAACACGGTGAACATTTACCCCGAGTTGAATCTGGTGGTGGAACCTTGTGAAATGTGAACTATTGCGCATACGTAATCCACGCGGCTATATAGTTTTACCATACGAAACAGATTTTTCAGAAACCTTTCCCAACTTCCAAAAGTCTTATCTCATGAGTTACTGAACCAATTATACTAGGCATGTTTGTACTTATTTCAATGCATTTCTCATGGCGATTCCAAATATGGTGATGAGATTTAATAATTTTGACATTTTTGAAAGATTTAGGAACTGTCGTCTGCAGACGACTGCCGCGTGGAAAGTGGTCGAGAATCGATCTACTCACCGGATATGCAGAACTACTCTGCACTAAACACAAGACCAGGAGACAGTAGATGAAACTCATCTTCGCCGAATCAAGTAGAAACCCCATATTGGTGAGAAAAATCTGATAAAAATACCAAATCGAATATTGAAGGTAACTCCATTAATGTGGTGAAATGTACAAAGGCTTTGGTTTGTAAAACTTGTAACCTCCCTAATTAGCGACCAAAAATTGTTTAGAGCCTCATGGAAGTTTTCTTCACATACCTTGCGGTCTTGTGTATAGTATTATAGCATGGTTCAATAATGATTGATATGGTATAGTTTAGAACCTTTAAAGGAAATCCGTGCCATGGAACTTTAGCGCTCAGATATGTAGCATTATTGTTATACAGACCAGTTCTGAAGGTTAAAGTTTTTGAAAGGACCGCGTAAAGACAAAATCGGCTTTAGAAAGAAAATCAAACACATGCATGTACGTCGCCATATTGATTGTTGATCAACGCTATGACGAGATGTCAGCATCTCTGTTTCATATATTGATATTATCGACTTATGCATTGAATTCCTGAGCGATACTGTCCAGCGACCTGTTGCTGATGAGGCTGTTTTAGTGACGATGACGTCATCGACACGGACAACCGGGCGCGAATTTCAAATAATCACAGGTTGGGGATGTGCAGTTTTAATTCGTTTTATTGGATATTATAGTTCTGTGTTCAATCAAAATGGTCAATAAACATTAGATAATTATTTCCTACCATATAATGCATGGTTTAATGAATAGAACTGTGTTCCTTTAAGTTTTCTTCACAATACCTTGCGGTCTTGTGTATAATATAGCATGGTTCAATAATGGTTGATATGGTAGTTCTATAACACAGTATTACAAAAGTAGTACCGAAAATTAAATGTTTCCCGTTAAGCTACTTTAGGTTTACGGGTCACCATGTGCCTATAGCGTGGTTCTAGTATATTAGTATGATCTGGTAATTGTTAATTTTTGCTATCGATGCGTAACGATACTAGTCATATTATATACAGTACTCAAAAAAGAATTGTACTAAACATAAACATATACTCTAAAATTCAAAAATATATAATGATACAAATGTTAAAGGGACATTAAGTGGTGTTAAAAATTGTAAACGTTTAAAACTTTACTTCAGAATTCAAGATGAACATCAAAAATGGCTATTATTGTTGTTTCTACTAACAAAAACACAGCAAAACTTGATTAAAACAATATCATCGCTATTTATTGAAAAACGCCCTCTATGCAAATATGGTTCGCGTTATGTATCAAGCGTACTGCAGTGGGATACTGTAGGACGTAAAATGCTCGTCCCGGCTGTACGAGCATTTTTGAATCGACGTTTCTTGTACAAAGAAGGCTGATTTTTCTTAATCCTTATAGGTGTAAGTTCATACATGTAATACAATTATAAAAATATACTAATCCCAGTTTTTATCATAATTGAGGGCGCAGCCTCCAACACACCTCTTAGTGCCCCTTTAAGTAATATGCCTTCGGGCTCTTAAAGACATTTAATCATAAACCTGTAACTTAATCCACCTTTTTATTTAAGATATTCGCAAATTTAGATTGGGTTACTATTATTATGAAAGCTATTATAGGCCTAAGGGTCAAAAAGCGAGACAAATTATGATTTTAATTTTACACTTGGTGCCAACTCGGGTGGGGGAAGGCGTCGGGATCCCATTTATCAATACAGCCCATCAGTGTACCTGCCATAGGCCTATACCATATATCCCTTGTTGAAAAGTACTACCAAAATATATAATAATTGGGGCTGTTACTTTACGTGAACACACTCCCACTGAAGCGGCCCTATATTTGTTTGTTCTATGAGCCGAAGCTTTGTTTTCACAATTCGTTGTGAAAATACCTCAAATTAAAAACGAAAATATATAAACATACAAAATATATCAAATCTTAACAATGTATCAGGTTAAATTTAAGAATTAAGTTCAACGAATTATTAGGGTGTCACACCTTGTTAAGTTTATACTTTTAAAGCAGTGTATGATTTGATGTGCATGGGTACTTTCAAAGTTTTTTTCAGGAAATTACGTCCCAAATGCGTTTCCTGATACACACTGTATCATCATAATCTATTCATTTCAATGATTCCTAATGGATAGAAATCTCTAGCGTTTTTTATTCACTTATTTCTGGTATCATTATCGTATATTATCGATGTTTAACGAAATAATTGAGGGGACGAACAAAAAGCGCATGCGGGTGGACTTGACTGGAAAGGAAGATTTTTAAAACTTTTTTATTATACAAATTAATTTCAAAATCATATTAAATGAAACTACAAAATGTAATATTTATGAATCAATTATAGTCAGAGATATAATGTACATTGACTATTATTTCCATTTGGGGTGTGGTGGGTGTGGTTTTTTTTTTTTTGGGGGGGGGGGGGGGGGGTTACTTGGGGAGGAGAAGAAAAAAGTAAAACACTTTTGAAAATGTTAATTACAATTTAAGTTCTGTAGGCCTATATTGTAAATAAAATGTAATGACAAAAACTGATCTGCCAGAAATGTTTACAAACATTTTCTGCACTCTAATTTAGGGAGTGTTTAGGTATCAGTAAACGGAATGTAAATTCTTAGCAACTTTTTAACTGGCAGATCACTGTTTGTCATACGTTTTTCATATTCCACGATTCCCTTGTCAAATGAACCGACATAGCCAATCTCAATCGACAGACTCAAATACGCCCCCCCCCCCCCCCCCCCCCCCCAACTACGACACTGCTTTTTAACAGAGTGTTCTTGTTTCCTTTAGTGAAGGAATATTGGCGGTTTTAAAATTTGATAGCTTTTAAACAAGGATAGTTACCCACTGTATAGATAATAGACAATAATACAAAAGAATATTAACATCTGCCCATGTCCGACCTGAAAAAGCAAGGTCATCCATCAGCGTGGGAGTCGAACCCACGATCTCCAGATCACGCGGAATGTTTGATACATTCGGTCAAAAGCATTAGATATGGTTTTCGCGCGACAAGAGGACAATTTTATTTTATATATTTTTGTATATGATATAACAGCTTATCAGCGGAATCAGCCCACGGTGCTATACGAAAGATTTGGTGGTCAGAAGGTCGCGGTTCCAAATCCCACGCTGGCAGGCCTTGCCCTTTTCAGAGGTTGAGTTGTGACATTCGCTTGTGTTTGCTTGCATGTTTGTCATTATGTATATCGTAACACCGTGGGTTGGTAAACTGCATACCAACATGTTAACATCGCCAAAAGCGCAGGCGGCGAAGAAGGAAAAACCGCATTGTTCTACAGGCCCGAACGTCCCAGATTTTTAAAAATGGAAGGAAATTACAAATTAAGTCAGTCGACTCAAATGTATCGGACATTTTCCATGATTCAGAAAGGAACCCACTGAAAAATTAAAATTAAAAACCTGACCCTATTTTAAAGATCGCCGTTAGACAGGTTTTTCTCTCGATAACTAATTATATTGACATGATTTAAGGAGACGGGATAAAGACACTTTTCCTTGTACAGTTAGGTGTTTGATGGTGCTGAAGAATAAAAGGAATATCCTAACTGTAATGTTTTAAGGATTTAATACACCAGTTGCGCCAGACTAGTGGCCAGACTATGCAAATATGTTGTTATACTGGTGGCTTAGACCCCCCAAACCCTTTTGAGCCTGCATCAGCTCTTCGGACCCCCATTTTATTGATTTTTTTTGGTTTAAAACCCATTTTTTCCCGACAATTTGTGCGGAAGCACCAGCATTTAGCTGAAGCAATTTAGGGTGACGGGGACGTATCCACGTGTTCTGTGGGGCGCTGAGCAAATTTAAAGTGGGGGGGGGGGGGGGGGGGGGGTGGGCGCACAGTGGTCGTGAAATTTGTTTTACAGAACCCCCTTGAAGGTTAAACCATGTGGTTGGGACCACTGGGAGCACTAGTACTAGTATAATTATGTTGTTACATCTCCAACGAAATGGAGCTTCTTTGTACATGTAGACCCACAGGCATAGAACTTGAATTTGAAAAGATATTCAGGGTCTGAGGTAACTTATTATAGAACATATTTTAATTTGGATATGACACTTTGGGTTGAACTTCCATGGTTGGACAAAGTCAGTTTTAATTTGGAGATTTTATAGTAGTGTAGCTAGTATAAGTAGTAGCTAGATACTAAAGTATTTCATATTGGGGTGGGGCAAGAAATAAAGGAAGCCGACAAGACTTTGGTGGACTAAACAAATAAATGCACCTGTATCAATTAAATTTAACTAACTGAACAATGAAAACAACTCATAAAATAGCAAAAATGAAAAGACTATAGAAAAAAAAATCGTGGGTAGCATCTTGTTTTTAATATTATTTCTAGACCAATTGGATATTAGACCAAATGGGTATTAGACGAATTAAATATTAGACCAAATGGGTTAAGACCATATGACAATTAGACATTTTGGATATTAGACCAACTGGGCTATTAGACCAATTGGTATTAGACCAAATTGGTTTAGACCATGGGATAAGACAAAACGGGCTTAGACACTAAATGAATAGTAGACCAAATGGGTATTAGACCAATTGGATATTAGACATATTGGGTATTAGAAAAATTGGAATTATACTATATGGGTTTAGACCAATTTGGATTAGACCTTTTGGTATAAGACCAAATGGGTTTAGACCATGGCAATAGACCATAAAGTATAGCCTATACAATATACACCCCTTACGGGCTATTTCCTATTTTCAGCATAACCATTTCCAGTCAAGCACAACCATGCAATCACGTGGTGATTATTAATGGCCGGTATTAAGTTTCACTATACGTTTTTACTCACATTTCTTACAAATACAAGAAGAGACTATTTTAAGCTTCACATGGCATGTGACAAAACTATAGGCGATCTATGAAGAGATATATCCGAGGAAGTATAGATCCGAATAGCACCGGTGAGAGACCCGAGGAAATAGCCGTGATATAGATCCAAGATACTTATATGTTCCAAATCTTTTCGTTCAAAACCGTGACGCCAACCAGTGTCACGCCTCCTGTGTAAAATAATAAGTTGTCAAGTCAAACTATCATGATATTAATAACCAACATAACATGACGTATAATAAGTCAATGTGTAAAATCGGTGTCACTGATTAGTGAAAAACGCGATATTTTCGCGGCACATAACATTATTCGGGAATGCAGAAGACACAGATTCCCTTTTTTCTAATTGGTCGTGATAGCAAAGGAATTCGCCTCGAAATTCTCTGATCTCTTGTTGGCATTTCATTCACCACTTAATTTCGCGAAGGATTTAATTTCGCGAATTTCGCGAGGGATCCATTCGCGAAATTAAATACCCGCGAAACTAACAATTTTGCATTGAAAGTATCAGTAAAAAAAAAAAAAATCGCGAAATTAAATGCCCACTAAAATAGCAGTCATTTTTGATTCGCGAAATAAAGTATCCGCGATATTATAGTGTTTTACACTATTTTTACGACAATCTTTTCACATTGACCACAGATATAATCTGTGATTTGACATACGCGATACGCCTAATTTGAATAATTTACATACATCCTTTTTGAACTGACAAATATTTGACTCGATATTATATTCTCTCTCTCACATGTCTGTCTTATCTTGTCTTGTCCTGCCTTGTCTTGTCTTGTCTGTATTTGTTTAATTGTCTCTTGTTGTTATTAAACACGTCGCATTTGTTGTGTTTTATTGTCTTTAAAATTGTATTAACAACATTAGCTTTAGAGTGTATTTTGGTATGACATGATTTGTTGCACACAAAAAAACACTTACTAAAACAACAACGAAAACTTCAGCTAACTTTTACAACGATATGTAACAGATATGTAATTACGACCCAAAACCATAAAATTATCAACTTCCAACCTTACTCTTTCTAACCCCAGCCCTATAAACTCAAGCCTATATAACTTATAAGCAAAACGAAATGAGCCGGCCTCAGTCTATCCCTAAACCTCACCCTGAGCATTTGACAAGGCTTCACCTTACACTTAAAGGGGCATTAAGAGATGTTGTGGCGGCAGCGCCCTTAATTACAAAAATATATGATAAAAACTGGGATTTGTATATTTTTACAATTGTATTACATGTATGAACTTCCACCTATAAGGATTAACAAAAATCAGCCCTCTTTGTACAACAAAACGTAGATTCAAAAAATGCTGATCGGGCCCGATCAGCATTTCACATGGTTATGGGTGGTATTCCTACATATTTAAAACATTGTTTTAATCAAGTTTTGCTGGGCTTTTTTTTAGTAGAAACAACAATAATGGCAATTTTTAATGTTCATCTTGAAGTAAATTAATTAAAATTTAAAAAAAAATCATCATGACATTGTATCCCTTTAATCTTGGCCCTAACCCCAACTATAATCTTACAGTGGCATAACTAGAAGGGAGTAGGGGGAAATGCCTCCCCCTCCTTCTATAGCCTACGTGGATGGAAACCGTGCCCCACCCCTCTTGCCCCTTAGGAACTTGTGCATGATTCTGCATACTATATAGGCCTATACCTATAGAAAACAAAATATGCTTGCCACCCTCCACACCCGATACTATCATCAATGACCCCAAACCCCCGCTTAGAAAATTACGCCACTGAATTTAATCATAGACCCTTACCTTAATCCTTACAATTACCATAGTGTAACCCTTAACCTTAATTCGAACGTGATAGGCAATAGCCTAAAAAAAAAGTTTGATTGGCGTAACCCGACCGACCCTAAATACATCGCCGACCCTGAATATTTTTTATTATTTTGAGGGGAAAAAATATATATATATATTTATAAAAATTGAACAAAGTATTAAAGTTTTTGACTGTTTGCTTTCATTTTCGGCTATTTTAAGTCCCCATCGAAATTATATATTGTTGAACACAACGATACAGTTTTGCCCGGCAATTAAAGGTATATTATGTGATCTTTCCAGGGAACGCCCTCAACATCGAAAAAAAAATTAAAAGAAGATTTTCTTGCAGATTTACATTTCTGATCATAAATCGTACATACATTCCAAGTTACAGGGCGATACGATTCTTAATTACTTCAAAATCATGATTTTAGAGTGAAAATAAACTGTCGGATAACTCCGACAGTTTATATTTTCACACTAAATTCACTCTAAAACCATGATTTTGAGGTAATTAGGAATCGTATCGCTCTGTAACTTGGAATGTATGTATGATTTATGATCAGAAAAGTAAATCTGCAAGAAAATCTACTTTCTAAAAAAAATAATGAATAGAGGGCGCTCTCTGGAAAAGATCACATAATATGCCTTTAAATACGCTAGAGCTATGTGTAGACATTGCACAGTAGGTGATTTAAAAATTAAAATTAAAATTAAAAAAATTAAAAAATCCCGACCGACCTACCCTATTTGTTTTGGTCATGTTACGCCAATCAAACCTCTTTTTTTTTAGGCCTTATTTAAGGCCAGGTTAAGGTTACAGTGATGGTTTACGGATTTTAGGGTGGTGGGGAGGGTAAGTGTTAGCGTTAGGGTTAGGGTAATTTAGGGTTAGTGTTAGGGTACGGGTAGACTAAGAAAGGTTTTTAAACTGTTATGACCCAGGAGTATCTGGGCCACAAATTCGAGATCGAATTAGATATTTCCTTGGATATAAGTAGGTCCGCATGTTTATTAATGACTGCCAATGCAAAACTAATGGCTCGGTCACGATCATTTCCCATTACCGACCAATGTTCGTTATGACTAAACACTTCACTGACTTTCCAAGTAGAATTCCTTGACCTTGACAGCATAGCCTGTTACATAGACATTTACTATAGTTTGGAAACTATAACTATTCCTTTTTTTGTTAGTCATTTCAATTTTACTATACATGGATCATGTTTTACCACGATATATATCTAAAGTTCATTGTCAGGTTCAGAACATGTTATTATATTCAATAACTAATCCATATCCGGCTGTGGTTTACGTAGGTGTTTCCAAATTTTAAAGTTTGATAAATTTAAAGGTGTTCCTAATGGAGTAATCAACTGAAGTATACGGTAATTAAAATAGGCCTACAGAAAAAAACCCAAACAAACAAATGCAAAAAACCATATAAAACAAACAAACACTTAAAAACATAAACAAAACAGAATAAAAACAAAACAAAACCAAAATAAACAAACCATATTACAATTCTTAGCTAATCCTCGTAAAAACATCTGAATATGCAACAGAGCAATGCAATACAGCAGTAATACAGGGTGTCAAGTTATACCGTGTTTGAAAAAATATGACAAAATATGAAACAACATTGCAGTCTAAGTGTAATGCCTTTGATATACTAGTAATGGGGAGCATGTTTTCTACATACCCTGTTAATTTCATCAACACAGCTTTATCCGTTCCGGTATGGCATGACATTATATAGAAAATAGGTTAAAACCTGTCTATCACTCTAATAGCGTATTTCAATTGATAAAGCTCACATCAAATCACTCAAGCAGAACAATTCCTTCTCCCCATTCAAATATTGCATCATCAATAGTTGATATCTTTTAATTTTGTGGAAATCAAAAGAGGACAACGAAAGTTACCTGACATTTAAATTGAGCTTTGTGCTGAACATGGTCAATTATGTTGAGTATCAAAATAGGAAATTTTGGTCAAACTTGGAATTTACAATTTTTTCAAAAGATTCCATATTTTCTGTCAGAATTAGAAACGTCCGATTTTAAAAATCTAAAATTCCTCAGAAAACTAATGTATGTAGATGTTAAAACCAAAACGATAACAATGGTATTCATTGCTAAATTAAGTGGTGTTGAACATTTTAAATGTTTAAAAATTTACTTCAGAATTCAAGATGAACATTAAAAATTGCCATTATTGTTGTTTCTACTATTTGTCAACAAAACGTGATTAAAACAATATCATCGCTATTTATTGAAAAACGCCCTCTATGCAAATATGGTTCGCGTTATGTATCACGCGTACTGCAGGGGGATACTGTCGGACGTAAAATGCTGGTTGCGGCTCTACCAGCATTTTTGAATCGACGTTTTGCTGTACAAAGAGGGCTGATTTTTTCTTAATCCTTATAGGTGTAAGTTCATGTAATACAATTGTAAAAATATACAAATCCCAGTTGTTATCATATATTTTTGTAATTTAGGGCGCTGCCTCCACCACATCTCTAAATGCCCCTTTAATGTACCTTTTCTGGTATATATCATACTGAGACACCCTGTATAACATTTATCAATCCATACTCTTGCTATCTTCAGTAGATAGCAATCAGTGAATATATAAACAGTGATGATAACAATCAGTGAATATTGAACAGAAAAAGTGCACTGAAATGGTTAAAACTCAATCGTAAATCCTTCTACAAGTTGGTGGTAAATTTACACTGTACCGAAACCGACCATGGAAGACAACGTCATCCTGTTCAAGCACAAGCGAAGGGCTATCTTCGTTTTCACTTTGAAAAGCGTATTATATATATAGAATGTCGCGATTAAGATTTTGTCAAAATATCAGCTGAGAGACAGCGCGAATTGAGGCGCATGCACCAAACACCTTAAAGGGACACAATGTCATGTTGAATTTTTTAAATTTTAATTAATTTACTTCAGAATTCAAGATGAACATTAAAAATTGCCATTATTGTTGTTTCTACTAAAAAACACAGCAAAACTTGATTAAAACAATGTTTTAAATATGTTGGAATACCACCCTTAACCATGTAAAATGCTGGTTGCGGCTCTACCAGCATTTTTGAATTGACGTTTTGTTGTACAAAGAGGGCTGATTTTTCTTAATCCTTATAGGTGTACGTTCATACATGTAATACAATTGTAAAAATATACAAATCCCAGTTTTTATCATATATTTTTTGTAATTGAGGGCGGTGCCTCCACCACATCTCTTAATGCCCCTTTAATCTATCATCTATTACGACCCCCGTTTAATAATCTCTCACGAAATGAAATTATTCCCTTTTGTACATTTTCTTCTCACACGCAATGTGTTGACAAAATGACGGATTATTAAACAAAATTGGCCTCACATGAACCAACGAATGAACCCCTTAGTGTGTAAGACCTCTCAATCATACCGATCTTCCAAAATGGACTACCCCTCGAGTAATTTAAGTTACTACACCACGCAATTTATAAAATATGACTACGCCCACTCACATACCAATTTCCTTTACACACTACTAAAAGTAATATGGAAAGTTCACTTCACTGTGTTAAGTTTGTTGTTGGCCGCCGTACGGGGGGGGGGGGATTTTTTTGGGGGGGGGCGCCGCCAAAGGCGGCGATCTTTTAAAAAAAATGTATTCATTCATATTGAGTTGGGTGGGGTAGAGTTTTTTTAAATTTTTACTCATCATGGTTTTTTGTTTGTTTTTTGGCCTGCATTAGAGGGGGGCATTCTTATTTTAAAAATTCCTATGCCCCCCCCCCCCCCCCTCCTAAAAATCTAATGGTGCGTCCCTAATACAATATAATAATAGTAGGGACTGCTCAGGAATATAGCTACAAGACAAACTGAAGTCAATCGAATAACTATAAACACCGCAACATGCAGACGCAACACCTTGAGCAAATCATGATTGGGGGATAGCCTACATGGCGAGCCTGGATGAAAATAGTGAAATGTTACGATGCAAAGTATAGTGGTGATACTTTGGGTTTATTAGTTGATAAAATTGAGTGCTATAGTGAAATAGATTTATTCCGTAAACATGTAGGCCTAAACTCTAGTTAATTGGAAGAAATCGGTGTTTCAACTTGATAGTTAAGCCAATAAAACTAGAGTAATATATGATCAAATGAATATGAAATATTATTCACGTTTTACAGATATAATCTTATAGCAAAGGGCGATACTATAATTTCGCGTGGCGGATGAATGCCTACGCTCGTCAGTCGCTACCATTTGGTAAGGGGGCAAAGAACATTTTGTGTAAGTTAAGCAAAGTCGTTGTTTGACAGATCAAGCAAGCGGAAATGAAAAACCTAAACAGGCAGTATTATCAATACTGTCTAACAGTTTTAGGTGAAAGGCCTAACAAGTTAAAAATCAACATTTATGTTGGTCTAATTGATATTAGACAGCTAGCGATCTGTTCGGACGTCTTTACTGTGTGAAGGCCAAACCTACACTAAATGTCAAACAACGACTTTGCTTAACTTACACAAATGTTCTTTGCCCCCTTACCAAATGGTAGCGACTGACGAGCGTAGGCATTCATCCGCCACGCGAAACTATAGTATCGCCCCACAGATTAGCAGAGGGCGATACCCACAGCTGTGGTATCGCCCTTTGCTATAAGATTTTATCTGTAAAACGTGAATAATATTTCATATTCATTTGATCATATATTACTCTAGTTTTATTGGCTTAACTATCAAGTTGAAACACCGATTTCTTCCAATTAACTAGAGTTTAGGCCTACATGTTTACGGAATAAATCTATTTCACTATAGCACTCAATTTTATCAACCAATAAACCCAAAGTATCACCACTATACTTTGTATCGTAACATTTCACTATTTTCATTCAGGCTCGCCATGTAGGCTATCCCCCAATCATGATTTGCTCAAGGTATTGCGTCTGCATGTTGCGGTGTTAATAGTTATTCGATTGACTTCAGTTTGTCTTGTAGCTATATTCCTGAGCAGTCCCTACTATTATTACAAGTAGAATGTTAATTTCGACCATAAAATAATCGACCATTTTCGAGAAAAAAAACGGTACATGCACTTTTTGAAAATCCTGTCGATATCTTACGCATGGTCCAATTGAAGATAAAACACGCCAAGCAAATCGTCATTTGATGGTGAATTTTGGCTTCATAGGGAATCCGCGTTAAGGGGTATATGACTACCCCCCCCCCCCCCCCGGGAGAAAGCATGCAAATGTCCGAAAACATAAAAACTCTCAAATATTCATATTTCTAGGATTAACGGAACTAGCTGGGGATTTTCTACTCATTAATTTTTATTTGACCTTTTAACCAGGGATTTTCTTACGTGATTGAATCCGGTATGGTTAGAGTGATTTAATTAATAATCGAGATTAATCACACATCAACTTACAAGAGTTTTATAATGGTGTATAGACTTTAAAGGTCGGTGCACACACGACACCACAACTACACGACGTACATATTGCATACTTACAACTTTAAGATCTTCTTAAGTTTGATTAAAGAAGAATTAATTCTCCTTAAATCCTGAAAATTCTTCTGAAATGCTGAACTCGTCATAAGTTACGTAGAAGATAATAATCTACGGTAGATTATTATCTTCTAATAAAACAACTTGAAAAGAATAGTCACAATCTTAACTTTACTAAGGTAATATTCTTCTTATAAGAGTTTTATTCTCAACTTAAGAAGAATTTAATAGGAACTCTTCTTAACTTACAAACTTCAGATTAATCTTAAGTTGACGTGCATACCGACCATACAATTTAGTCGAATATTTCACCCTTAGGGGGCTATCATTTTCTTCGGGGGGGGGGGGGGGGGGGGGGTCACAAATATGTCAATGGCCGTTGTTAATAAATTTATAACCCCCCTATCCGATACAAAATAATTTTATGACCCCCCCCCCCCCCCCCCGGCCTATCGAAGTTAGATTTTTTTAATGACTAAAATAGCAAATAATGAAAAATGAACAGGAAAGGTGTTTTAAATATGTACATTTATAAGGGATATGCTTAGATGAATGCGCGCGAAGCGCGAAAAAATTTGCCGTTTTGAAATGTTAGAATCTGAATTGCTACACGAAACTATAACCCCCCCTATTTTAGATTTTACAAAATTATGACCCCCACCATATTTGTGCCCCCTCCCGAAGAAAATGACAGCCCCTAATATATAGCTAATTTTGTGTGCGTTCAATGGAGTTTCTACACGTAGAGACGTTTAGCCCTATAAAACATTTTTAATCTACTGGAAAAGTTCGAGCATTGGGCGTCATTTTTTTTTCCGCCCCCCCCCCCCCCCGAAAAAACTTTTTTCTTGATCCCCGCCCCCCTGTACGTCCGAGTACCCAGGCAATAGCGGGAGGTCAAATAAAAATGAATTTATTACGCGCAAAGCGCAAATCAAACTCGACTTATTTTTACCCCCCCCCCCCCCCCCCCCCTATGAAGTGCCTTTTTTATCCACCCTTCTGGGGACCATTTTCAGATACCCCCTCCCCCGCCTCCGCGCCCATAGTTTCAAACTGCCCAGCCCCAATCAAAGTATTTATGAACACTCTCTAAACACAAGGTTATTTTGATGCCCTTAATACCATACGTTGAAATGATGCGTAATCAATCGGATTATTTACATAGAATTTGTGACAGATTATGTGTTATCGAGGTCAGTAATAATAATCATCAGACCTGTTATCAATCGAATCGAGGGATAGTATTAGTATGTGTATTATAAAATATCAATCGTATCGCCATATTGATTACCAAACATTAATAGATGATCTGTGTAATTCATATTTTCACATGAAATAGGTTAAATTGACAACAATCGAAATGAAACATGTGTTACCCGTTGTCGTATATTTTTACTACCATTAATTTCTCTCTGGTTATATAGATCTTTACACTAGTATAGTCTATTGTAATAACGTATGAATGTTTACACCACAGATATACCCGATTGTCACCCTAAGTTACTTATTTCATGGAAGTTTCACGGATGCTTATTTTAATATCTCTCTAAATACATATTTTAAACATGACTATTTCCGCGGATTGAAAATTAAAATAGGATTTGGTTTCGCAACACTATACATAAAACAATTTGTACAGCACATGCTATTTAATTACTCATCATGCTAGAGTGAGCTCTTGTCATTTTAGGATTCATAAATTGCTCTAGTTATTTAACCATTTATTATTTTTTGTTTCTGATTGCGTATTATTAAAATGCTATTCATTTGCGGATTTCTAATTGTTTGTGCTATTTTGCAGTATGTTATTTTTACTGATTGCGAAGTATGCTATTATTTACCGATTGCTTTTTGTTTATATGTCATAATTATACTGATTGGAATATTTGTACGTTATATTTACGAGAAATGTACACTAATTTTTACTTTTGCTATTACTTGTGTTAAGGATTGCTATTATGTATTTATTAAATACCATTTATTTACTTATCGAGTTTCATACTAGGCTTGCAGAGGTCTCTAAATCATTCATTACTATTTATATATTTAATAACTTTTTTTATCATGTTTATAACCCATCTCTATGATCATTACCTGACGACATATTAAAGAATAGGCCTTGAAAAAGAGTGAGGAGATAGCGAGTTATAGAATTGAGCATATTCATCATATTAATTATGTTAAATTATTTCATAGGCTTGCTTTAATATTAATCATACATGGACGGTATGCTTTAATGCTACTAAAATAGACACGAAACAAGTTCATGGCGAGTGGATATGTCCTTGAACTTCATGCCACAAAAAAACTGTTGATATACTAGTTGCACTTTCCTGATAAAAAATCCGAGAAAAAACCCGGGTCACACCGCATATTTGGTGTATGCATTCAATCACATTGGTATCCGATGTTGTGTCCAACCCGGGGTCGAACCATGATGGTCCAACCAAAGGTCCAGCCACACCCCACCATGCAACATCTTTACTCCATGGTCCAACCTATACCAACTTCACGTAGCTATAATTTGCTTGCAATAGCTAGGTCCAACCAAGAAAGGTGAGAATCTTTCGTGGTCCAACATGGAAGTGAGTCAAGTCAGGTAGGCATACATGGAGGTGACAACTGACATTGTCGAATCGGCCCTCTCGGGTATGAGGGGTGACTTGCGGTAAATTGGACTGAGGGTTTGGCCCGCCCTTTTTTAATTTTGCACATTTTACATCCATGCATAATAATATGTACATAGGTGAGATGAGATATGGATGTACGTGAAGGAATGTGGATAAAGTATAAGTGAATCCAGACTGTAATGCAGTGATATCACTGTGACTGTGATACCACTGTAACGTGTGGTGATAGACTTACCTGGACTATTGTACTAACATGTGGTGTGAGTGTGTGACATACAGGCTGATGCTACTAACTGGTAATCCAATGTTAGGCACTAAAACTGTGGCTCTCTCTGAAAACTTGTCCGGTAGATTCAGGCAATCAAGAGCAAAACATGGGCGGGAACATAGGTTTCACACCGGTCCTGTGGGTAGGCCCTACCTATTTACAAGTACTGTGCAGTGTTTACGCTTGAGTTAATCATTCTTTACACTGTCAATAGCCACAATAATAAACCATGTACACGATTCTTGTCTATTTATTGTGAGCAGTTCATAGGTCACGGTCGATAAATGGTATGTTGCCTGCTTTGACTTCTGTATGCGCAAACTCAAAACCATGCGGAATCACCGCAAAAGTTCCGGTAAAGTTTACACCTACACACCGGGCTACACATTAAAGCCTAATTATTTAATTTTGCACGAATCATAATATTATCTAAGGAAGTCTAAACAACATTTAATACGAACTGAATAGTTATTTATTTGTTATCCGGGTATAGATCTCCGTTCAATTCATTAGATTATCCCGGGAGAATTTACTATAGAGTTACTAATATCTATCTATAGTATGCATGCGTTTCAAATATAAAAGTTAATGGGCGTATTAAAATATGTGTTGCCGCACATAGAAATATAACGGTGTATCTTTTGGGGGGAGATATTTTCTTGTTATTTATGTATTTTGTCTTCTGATTGATTGAAATACAATGATTGCCATTATTATTAATGCACATTTTAGCCATGCAAATTATGGTCCGACTGCAATTTTGTTTGAGTTCAGAACAGCTGATCATAAACAAATCATTGTAGGGGTTGATGGGTGTGAGGTGGGAAATACAGGGAAATGGAATACAACCCCTCCCAACAAACAAAACACAAAACACAAAACACAAAACACAAAACACAAAACACAAAACACAAAACACAAAACACACAAAACACACAAAACACAAAACACAAAACACAAAACACAAAACACAAAACACAAAACACAAAACACAAAACAAAACAAAAACACACCCCCCCCAAAAAAAAAAAATAATAATAATAATAAATAATAAATAAAATATACTTGTAAACGTTTGTGCTCATTTACTTCTCGATATAGTCTATTTCAACAAGTTACCATTGACAACTATTATGTTCTGATGGGTAATTGCATGAGGAACTACTATGCACAGTAAAATTATGATTGGGATGTATGATACAAATATTATTGAGCTTAAATCAAAATATCAACAACAAAAATCGATATTTTTCGAACATTCTTAAATCACAACATGTTACCATTATGTCTATCTAAACTCCAAAAGCATACCGTAGATATTCGATATCTAGACAACTTTCTGCCAACTTTGAAACTCTGAAAGAGATGGCGCCCTCTCGCGATTAAAGCCGGCTTTTAAAAAGATCATTCTAACAAAATAATTTCGGCGGCGCTGAAAATGACGTACGTAGGCCTAATGTTCGTAGTAGTATATAGTCAGTTCAGTCAGTCTTTAGCGCGATCACTAACTAGAGATATAAGCTCTTTCTGTTATGACGATCCCGTAGATTCTCCTAGTTAATTATGTTGCATTATTAGATGCTCGATCATTCGGAGATCGAAATTTGTAAGTGTGTTAACGTTAATGAATTATGATCGAAATTATAGAACCCAGAACGCTTGACCTAAAAGTTGTCTACCTCTATAGTCCATCTTACTGTATATGGGGCAAGAGTTCCAACAGTTCTGACGATATACATTTGATTGTTAGTTTTCAGTGTGTGTGTTATCACGTTATGTATATTTCAAATAAAATATACGCCCCCCCCCCAAAAAAAAAAAAAGAATTCCTAAAATTACTGATTTTTGGTCGAATAACTCGATAGACTACCACTAGTTCATTATTCATTGAACACGATGGTTGCTTCAATGAGTAGTATGGCCGAGCGGTTTAGGCTTTAGACTATAAATCTATTGGATTCTCCCCGCGTCGGTTCGAATCCTTCTGAATACCTTTTGTTACAAAAAGCGATTTAGTCTCTGTGTATTGGGAAATGAAATGACGTATATTTTTACTCCACACATTTTCATTCATGGATGTAATTGCCTACCTCCAGACACACACCAGAGTATCTTAAATGCATTATTACCAAGATTTTTCACATCTTAATGTCGGGAACCCTATAACCTTTAAAAATTTTACATTCCAATTAATGTGTTAATGCAAGATTTTTATTCAAATATGTTTTCTATTTATATTAGACCTACTCCTTTTATTTTCATATCAGTTTGAAATATTAAGGTGCTACACTTAAATAAACACTCTTCACGCGGCAGGCGTCTACAGACGACATTCCAAAATTTCACAGAATATTTCACAAATTGAAACAAGTATACATGCCTAGTATTTTTTTCATTTATCCTTTGGATTAATTGGACCAGAGAGTTGTTATAGACCTTGCAAGCTGTTTATATACACTGAAAGCCAAACTGGAGTCAGGGTTACTCTATAAAGGGAGTCCAGCCTACATGTGACTCTATGTCAATATTGACTCTGTTTGGAGAGTCACATGACTCCCTTGGAGAGTCAACATTTACTGACTCCTTTGGAGAGTCATGATGCATGACTCTTCAAGGGAGTCTTGTGACTCTTCAAATGGAGTCAATATTGACATAGAGTCACATGTAGGCTGGACTCCCTTTCGAGAGTAATAATGACTCCAACTGGCTAAATAGAGTCACCGTGACTCCAGGTAGGAAAAAAGGGAAATAAGACACTGAGAACTGGAGGGGGGGGGGGGGGGGGGGGGGGGGCTTTAATGTAATTGGTTCTTTGATGTTTATGTTTATATTTACTTAGTGAGCAATCACTCCCCTTCCTTAACCAGTGAGAAATATGCATATATCAATATACATTCAACGGTGTTAAATTAAGGCATCGACTTAATTGAAATAAATTAATAGGTTTAAATAAATAAAATGTGCAAATTAGCTCATTAGCATAATTGAAATGGTATACACGAGCATCGGTGCTAATGTTTGTACCATTGCAATTATGCTAATGAGCGATTTGTGCATTTTACTCGGCTAATATAAGACCAAGTAAAATATGCAAATTAGCTCCAGAGAGTCAGGATGACTCCTTTGGAGAGTCATGGGCGATGACTCTTTCCGACGGCTCGGATGACTCCTTTGGAGAGTCAGGATGACGCCTTTGGAGAATCAGGATGACTCCTTTGAAGAGTCAGGATGAATCCTTTGGAGAGTCAGGATGACTCCTTTGGAGAGTCATGGCCGATGACTCTTTCCGACGGCTAGGATGACTCCTTTGGGGAGTCAGGACGACTCCTTTGGAGAGTCAAGATGACTCCTTTGAAGAGTCAGGATGACTCCTTTGGAGAGTCATGGCCGATTTACTCCATTTCAAGAGTCACTTGACTCCAGTTTGGCTTTCAGTGTACAATAAAAGCAACAACCGCATGGAAAGTGTTTAGAGCCCATTTACAACCCAAATAGTTCCTATTTTACACGGGGTGTTTATTTTTGTTGTGACACAATCAGTTGCATAGATGTAGGCCCTAATCGTTTCGTTGTCATTATCAATTGTCTTCTAAAAATGACATTAAAGATCGATAATTGCTCAGCAGCAAAATGATCGAATGACAAGCTCAACATTCTTCAATGGGTATTTAAGTGATGTGCAACCAAGCGTGAATCAGTATTCAGCGTGCCATGTAATAAATAATATTGAATTCATTGGTGTCCACTGGAATGAATAAAAGTCAGGAAACTATAAACAGTTTGGGGAAATAAAAAATAACATGAAGACTACCATTAAATATACACAGTCTCGAACCCGGGTCCTCTCGCTTCTGTGGCCGGAGTTTACCCACTAGACCACACGGAGACTGTGTTCAAGTGAGCACCACAAGACGAGCCCTAATGTATTAGCAGTCGTGTCAGCAGTTGCCACAGTTTAGTGAATCTATGGTCTATTGTAGACGACACGATTTTTATTTTCACGTGAAATGAGGATGTCGTCGTGCAATTCATATGACAAAATATCAGCCTTAGGCGTAAAAAAATTGCCTTGAGAAAGTCATCCCACCGCACTTGTCCCCCCCCCCCCTAAAAAAACCCAAAAAAAACCCCACTAGTTCATTATTTAGTGCACACGATAGACGCTTCAATGAGTAGGCATGGCCGAGTGGTTTAGGACTATGGACTAGAAATCTGCTGAATTCTCCCCGCCTCGGTTCGAGTCCTGCAGAATACCTTTCGTTAAAAAGCGATTTAGTCTCTGTGTGTTGGAAAAGGGGGCATATTTTTACTCCGCGCATTTTAATTCATCTATAATCGTCTACCTCCAGAGTATCTTACTGTATTCTGTCCAGGATGCTTCACATAATGATATTTTCCCTTGTTGGGAGCATATTAATCATGTTAAAGACGGTAATAATGTAATTGCACTGGTTTATCTGATGGGCGTCGTTTTGTGTGTGACCTATACAAATTAACATAATTTCGATCGAGTTTATTAGCTTATGAACATTGGTAAAATTCGATGTTACGATCGCATTGAAAATGCATCTTTGTCGACTCAAAACAATCATGTTTATTTGATTAAAACAGAAATTGCATCCTGGATAAATATGACTTTCCCTTCAAATGAACCTAAGTTGATCAAAATTGATATTCGTGGCGCAGGCCAACCAAAAGACGTAATTTTCCCGGTTAATTTTCACGTTTGGTGTCTGACTGCCAAGCATCATTGATATAAAACGCATCCAACAAATTAGTGTGAAACATTGTTCATCATTTTTTAACCTTATACATTAAAATATTCATAGTGTTCCTCATTAATTAATTAATTCATTTGTTTATTTATTTATTTATAAGATTTTGCTAACATAATTGTCATTTTTTATATCATCTGATTCCGAGCGCACAATGAGAATTAAACAATATTTGTAACTTTTCTAAAATAACAATTAATAGGTCTCTTGGCATAATTCGCATTCAAACCATAAAATTATACATGTACATTCGATTTATTCCCAACTGCTAGTCTAATCTGATGACCGTGTTTCCTATCACGCTACACCAAGGATGTATAATGGCTACACGCTTTGGATTCAACGATTGAAATGAATAACATCCCAGAGGAACTATTTACCGTTCCAAAAGATGTGTTACGTAATAACTTCTCTGGTTATTGAGAGAATATTGGAGATAGAGACTATACTTATATGCGTCCCCGTAACAAAGGGTTGCCCACTTTCGCTGTTCAGATCAATTCAATGCACGACCTTCAAAGAATGACCTATTATACATTTGGCGGGTTATTTTATTTTGAATCGAGTATCTCTCAACATGTGTAATTGGCACTGTGAGAAAAATCAAGCTCGATTTACCGCGCTGGTGGGGGAGGGGGGGGGGTGCTTGTCACAACCCCCTCACACATCCCTCTCAAGTTAGTTGTTGTGACTCGTTGAATTCTCAAAAGTTGCCAGCCTGGTATAGTCACTTTTATTTTGCCCAACCCCCACCCCACCCTAACTCATTATGAAAAACCTAGCTACGCCACTCGAATAAAAATCAATCATAGGCCTACATGTACATGTATAACGATATTTTTTTCTTCTAACAAATATTAACTGGTGACAAAATAAAGTAAATTGATAATTTTGGGATATTTTCTCTATAGTCAGTGTTTTTAAAATAATTTTGAATTTAGCTGCTTAATATATCCTTAAAAATAACGAATAGCAACAAATACTATTAATTTGTGAAAAAGAAAAGATACACTGGTTAAGTCGAATATGACCTGCCAGAGTCTAGACCTCGCCCCTCGATTTTCCGTATTGTACGTCTGCGGTTTTACCCCGTTACCAGACACTCACACTCGTATACATGTAGTCATTGGATAGGTCCCGGGATAGATTCTTGATCCGAAAATTATATTGAACGGACTATATACTGCGACATTATTTACGTCATTTTCAGCGCCGCCGAAATTATTTTGTTAGAATGATCTTTTTAAAAGCCGGCTTTAATCGCGAGAGGGCGCCATCTCTTTCAGAGTTTCAAAGTTGGCAGAAAGTTGTCTAGATATCGAATATCTACGGTATTTGGATTTCTTGTGAAATAACCGTTCTGAAAAGATATACTTTTTATGGGGTAGAACAAGTAGATATTGCGGTATACTAATTCAAATCTCAGATGGTGTAATGTAAAAATCAGGATATGCAACGGTAAGGGTGGCGAGTTCAAAACACATGGCCATATATAAAGATATAAGCCCCTGGTAACTGGAGCAAGCACCTTTTGGCGTGATTTCATTTCGATCGGATTATAGCTGAAAGGCCACTTAGCGGTAAACAAAAGCCGTAGGTCAATTATCACCAAAACGAACTGCGCAAGATCGAAGCGCGCACTTTGGGTACTAGGCCTAACACCGAGTTAAACTCCCGCGGAATTTAAACCGTTGGTTTCAAGAGTGATCTTGAGGTGAAATCAAAGTCTTCCATTGAGATTAAGGTCTTGAAATACTCCTTATAATAGGACCTGTCTTGCCAACTTATTGAAAGCAGTCTATGACATCTTACAAGCAGAGCATTTCACATCGGCATTTTATAAATTCGTCGATATCGAAAATGAAATGCGTCAAAGTAATGTCTACATTGTTGATATGCCAAACAGCTGTCTTAAACAGCGAAATTACACAATTTTCATGTATTAAGATAAAGGAGGGTTTTAGCAACTATATTTTATTCTTAAAGCGGAGGAGAACGTCTTGTTCATTTCTGTGATGAGAATGTGTTTGTGATTGTGAACACCCTCTTCAAGCAACACCCAAGGAGACTTTATACGTGGTCATCACCTAATCAGAAAACCAGAAGTCAGATTGATTACATTCTGTTGAAAAACGATGGAAATCAAGCTGTATGTACGCGAAGACCTATCCAGGGGCGGATTGCGGATCTGACCATCAACTTCTTGTATCCGGCATGAGGCTTAAACTAAGAAGAATAAAACGCCAAAGTAAGCCAGCCAGACTTGATATGACTCAAATCAGTGCACAATACAGAGTGGAAATAAAAAACCAATTCCAGACCATATTCGAAACTGACCCAGAGGAGTCTTCACCCGAAGAGCTGTGGCAGGAGATCA
Source organism: Ophiura sarsii (assembly GCA_035610835.1). Classification (NCBI taxonomy): domain Eukaryota; kingdom Metazoa; phylum Echinodermata; class Ophiuroidea; order Amphilepidida; family Ophiuridae; genus Ophiura; species Ophiura sarsii. The sequence goes on from CM069453.1 coordinate 61,445,760, forward strand.
AAAAGACAGTGACGGAAACAGCACAAAAATCAATACCCAAGTGCAAGCGTAAGAAGAAACCCGGAACACAGAGCAAGTCTTTAATCTGGCAGACCAACGTCGGAAGATCAAAACTAAGGGTCTCGAAAATAAGAATTACCTGAAAGAGTACCGGGAGCTTAGCTGCAGGAAAGCCTAACTACAACATCGTAAAGATAAATCAACTTTCATCACCCCAAATTTGTTCTGAAGTTGAAAAGAACAGTACAGCCAACCACTCCAAGGATGTGTACACAAATATCAAACTACTGACAAAGAAACCGGTTCCCAGACTCAATGGGAAGGATGCTGATGGTAAAATTCTTACGGAAGATTACGAAATAAAAGCAAGGTGGAGACAGTACTGTCAAAAGCTATATGCATCCCAAGAAGTTATTCAAGTTGATTATAACACGCATCACAATGACATGTCTGAGCCTGATATTCTGAAGAGTGAAGTGGCCCAAGCTATGAAGAAATTAAAGAATGGTAAATCGCCTGGAGCTGATAAAATACCTGCAGAACTCCTAAAGGAAAGTGATAATGAGGGCATTGATGTAATCCACAGACTATGCACCAAGATTTGGAAAACAACCGAGTGGTCAACAGACTGGAAGAAAGCAGTCTTCCTCCCTCTTCCAGGGGACACCAGGGAGTATGCTAACAACCGGACGATAGCCTTAATTTCTCATACAAGCAAGGTTTTACTCCATATCATTGCAGAAAAGATCCGACAACATAGTGGAGAATGAGTTACCACCAGAACAGGCTGGTTTTCAAGAAAGGGCGAGACACAAGAAATCAAACAGGCAATCTGAGAAACCTGATGGAGAAGAACCTGGAATTTCAGTAACCTCTATACATACCTATATGCTTCATTGACTACTCCAAGGCATTTGACTGCGTGCAACACTCGAAGCTATGGACTGTAATGCTAGAAATGGGTTTCTCCCCGCACATAGGCCTACTACATTTTCAAAATCCTTGTTTGAAAACTGACCAAATGTAAACATGCAACAACAGTTGTGTTTGTTTGCGTCACAAGGAGACCTTGCGTGCACGGTGAGGCGTACTGCGTTGAAATATTTGCAGCTGATCAACGCAAAAAAGCAAATGCGCAGTAAGCATCATCACCAGGATACAAGAAAAACATGAAACAAAAGCGTTTTGCCGTCTGCGAGAAAAGGCTGGTTGTTACATACAAGTTTGATGAAAAGTTTGTTTCTTTTGGTTGGTCTTATTAAATTAGGTAAGTAAGCAATGTTTAGTCACTCACAAGGGCAGTTTACATTTTGACAACGACAATAAATCCAGCTTAGATAAAATATTTGTTTGACTTGGCGCAGGAGAGAGGCCTGCTCATTGCAACGTATGCAGAACAGTCATACACCGCTGTGCAATGTCTACTGAAGATAGCATTCTTCTGCACAATGACCTTCTGAAGATAGCATCTCTATGTATGCTGTCTACTGAAGATAGCATTCATGTGCACAATGTATTTTCTGAAGATGCATCGCTGCATGGGTCTAATATTGCTTAGGCACGCAGCGATCTCTTCCTCATCATATAAAACAGTGTTCTGAAGATGGTATTGTTAAATCAACTCCGTCTACACTATACCCATGGGTTCACCTCACCAAAACCTTACGCGGGTCAGCGTACAGGTGTATGCTAGTCGATGAATTATTCGGATTGCGGCTGAAAATTGGGACTATTTTGCTCAGGTTTTTCATTGAGTTCTTCAGATTACACGTCCGAGTTTGTAATCTCACATAGAAATCACCACTGAATATTCTTGGGCTGAGTTATGATCAAACAAAAATAAGGCGGCGAAAAGTCGGGCCAGTTAGCACAATCTTCGCCTGCCACAAAAGGGATACGCATTATTATAATAGGCCTACTACATTTTCAAAATCCTTGTTTGAAAACTGACCAAATGTAAACATTCTACATGCAAAATCCATGTTTGAAAACTGACCAAATGTAAACACTCTACATGCAACAACAGTTGTGTTTGTTTGCGTCTCAAGGAGACCTTGCGTGCTTGGTCAGGCGTACTGCGTTTGAAATATTTGCAGCTGATCACAACGCAAAAAAGCAAATGCGCAGTATGCAGCATCATCAGGATACAAGAAAAACATGAAACAAAAGCGTTTTGCAGTCAGCGAGATGAAACCAAATGTTTTGCCGTCTGCGAGAAAAGGCTGGTTGTTAAATACATTCTAGTTTGATGAAAAGTTTGTTTCTTTTGGTTGGTCTTAATTAGGTAAGTAACCTAATGTTTAGTCACTCACAAGGGCAGTTTACATTTTGACAGCGACAATAAATCCAGCTTAGATAAAATATTTGTTTGACTTGGCGCAGGAGAGAGGCCTGCTCATTGCAACGTTTGCAGAACAGGCATACACCGCTGTGCAATGTCTACTGAAGATAGCATCCTTCTGCACAATGACCTTCTGAAGATAGCATCTCTATGTATGCTGTCTACTGAAGATAGCATTCATGTGCACAATGTCTTTTCTGAAGATGGCATCGCTGCATGGGTCTAATATTGCTTAGGCACGCAGCAATCCCTTCCTCATTATATAAGACAGTGTTCTGAAGATAGTATTCACTCCATCTACACTTTACCCATGGGTTCACCCCACCAAAACCTTACGCGGGTCAGAGTACAGGTGTATGTTAGTCGATGAATTATTCGGATTGCGGCTTAAAATTGGGACTATTTTGCTCAGGTTTTCCCCTGAGGTATTCAGATTACGCGTCCGAGTTTGTAATCTCACATAGAAATCATCACTGAATATTCTTGGGCTGAGTTATGATCAAACCAAAATGAGGCGTCGGAAAGTCGAGCCAGTTAGCACAATATTCGCCTGCTACAAAAGGGATAGGCATAGGCCTACTATGTTTTCTAAATTCTTGTTTGAAAACTGACCAAATGTAAACATGCAACAACAGTACCGTTTGATTGCGTCACAAGGAGACCTTACGTGCATGGTCAGGCGTACTGCGTTTGAAATATTTGCAGCTGATCAACGCAAAAAAGCAAATGCGCAGTACGCAGCATTATAACCAGGATACAAGAAAAACATGAAACAAAAGCGTTTTGCAGTCAGCGAGATGAAACCAAATGTTTTGCCGTCTGCGAGAAAACGCTGGTTGTTGCATACATTCTAGTTTGAAGAAATGTTTGTTTCTTTTGGTTGGTCTTAATTAGGTAAGTAACCTAATATTTAGTCACTCTCTAGGGCAGTTTACATTTTGACAACGACAATAAATCCAGCTAAGATAAAATATTTGTTTGACTTGGCGCAGGAGGGAGGCCTGCTCATTGCAACGTATGCAGAACAGGCATACACTGCTATGCAATGTCTACGATGAAGATAGCATCCCTCTGCACAATGACCTCCTGAAGATAGCATCTCTATGTATGCTTTCTAACTGAAGATAGGATTCATGTGCACAATGTCCTTTCTGAAGATGGCATCGCTGCATGGGTCTAATATTGCTTAGGCACGCAGCGATCCCTTCCTCATCATTATAAGACAGTGTTCTGAAGAGTGTTGAATCAACTCCGTCTACACTATACCCATGTGTTCACCTAACCAAAACCTACCAAAACCTTACGCGGGTCAGCGTACAGGTGTATGTTAGTCGATGAACTTTTCGGATTGCGGCTTAAATTGGGACTATTTTGCTCAGGTTTTCCCCTAAAGTCTTCCGATTACACGTCCGAGTTTATAATCTCACATAGAAATCATCACTGAATACTCTTGGGCTGAGTTATGATCAAACAAAAATGAAGCGGCGAAAAGTCGAGCCAGTTAGCACAATCTTCGCCTGTTACAAAAGGGATAGGCATTATAGGCCTACTATATTTTCTAAATCCTTGTTTGAAAACTGACCGAATGTAAACATGCAACAACAGTTGTGTTTGTTTGCGTCACAAGGAGACCTTGCGTGCATGGTCAGGCGTACTGCGTTTGAAATATTTGCACCTGACCAACGCAAACAAGCAAATGCGCAGTACGCAGCATCACCAGGATACAAGAAAAACATGAAATAAAAGCGTTTTGCAGTCAGCGAGTTAAAACCAAACATTTTGCTGTCTGCGAGAAAAGGCTGGTTGGTACATACATTCTAGTTTTATGAAAAGTTTGTTTCTTTTGGTTGGTCTTAATTAGGTAAATAACCTAATGTTTAGTCACTCACTAGGGCAGTTTACATTTTGACAACGACAATAAATCCAGCTAAGATTAAATATTTGTTTGACTTGGCGCAGGAGAGAAGCCTGCTCATTGCAACATATGCAGAACAGGCATACACCGCTATGCAATGTCTACTGAAGAGAGCATCCTTCTGCACAATGACCTTCTGAAGAAAGCATCTCTATATATGCTGTCTACTGAAGATAGCATTCATGTGCACAATGTCTTTTTTGAAGATGGCATCGCTGCATGGGTCTAATATTGCTTAGGCACGCTGCGATCCGCGACCCTTCCTTATCATATAAGACATCAGTGTTCTGAAGATGGTATTATTAAATCAACTCCGTCTACACTATACCCATGGGTTCACCCCACCAAAACCCTACGCGGGTTCGAGCGTACAGGTGTATGTTAGTCGATGAATTATTCGGATTGCGGATTAAAATTCGGACTATTTAGCTCAGGTTTTCCCTGAGGTCTTCAGATTGTCTTATAAAATGTATACATGTCCGAGTTTGTAATCTCATATAGAAATCATCATTGAATATTCTTGGGCTGTCTTATGATCAAACAAAAATGAGGCAGCGAAAAGTCGGGCCAGTTAGCACAATCTTCGCCTGCTACAAAAGGGATAGACATAGGCCTACTATATTTTCTAAATTCTTGTTTGAAAACTGACCAAATGTAAACATGCAACAACAGTTGTGTTTGTTTGCATCACAAGGAGACCTTGCGTGCATGGTCAGGCGTACTGCGTTTGAAATATTTGCAGCTGATCAACGCAATAAAAGCAAATGCGCAGATTGTAGCAGACGACACGACGCTGGCCACGCGTCTCTCAGACGACCCAATATGTCAACGGGGGGGAGTGCACTATTTTGAATTATTTTTAACAGTCATCGCCCGGTTAACGATGACAATTCTTCTAATTATGATGAATTTGTCAAAATGATAAGATTAACATTCGCGATTACGTGTTATTCATTACGTATTCAACATTTAGGTTTCGCGTGGCCACCATCGTCTGTGTAAATCCACAGCGCCCTCAAACCTATGCCGACCAAATATTATAAACAGTGTTAAACGCGTTAAACGCCGGTCACCGACACATTCCGATGATTACCATAATTTATGAAAATATGCAAAAGGGACCGTTTTCGCTACGTACGTTAGGACTACGTACGTTAGTATAGGACTTTCCTATCCCAAAATTAATAGTATCCCTGGTTAGACCGCCACCGGGTTTTTGGCCAGAATTCGAGTAAGACTCGTCGAGCTCTATTCACAGGCCTGGAATACTCCCTCACATCAATCGAGTACCCCTGATGTATCCAGATGCTAAGCGCTCCTGTACATTTTAGAAAATATTGGCCAAAAATATACTTGTAGTTTCACAAAAAGCAAATGGGATTGGCAAAAATAGCCTAAATTATCCCCGCCCTCTATAATCGCTGCGTGGTTTTGAGTTTGGCATTAAGATTGGGCGACTATTGGTACAATCATGCATAGTGGGTACATGAAGCATGGTCGAGGAGGGCAGTATTTGGAATGGGTATACTCAATAGGAGAGGGCGTACTTCCGTATGGGTAAAAACCGGGAAATATGCAAAGTTGCACCATATGCATCTGAAAAAGGCTTTATCAAAACGTTTTGAGCTCTAAGGGACCTTTATGTACGCCTGCTTTCAGGTTATATTTATCTAAGCACTTAACGCCCGACTACGCAACAATGCACAAGGCCACCACTGTTCAAACACATTCACTATAATACCGTTTGTTCTCAACACGGGAGATATGGAAAATGCCACTTTACAACAAATTACCCTCTGACCCTTTAAATGTTAATTACGGTCGCCCTGATTATCCAATTAATTTTTGCACGAGGAACCAAGAAATTTATTTAGCTTTATCTCAGACCCGATTACCAGGCATTAGGCCGCCCTCTTGGGACCTTTAAGGCGTCCATAATAACCCGAGGTAGGACTCGAATTTCTAAAAACTCTGTGTAACGCGAGCTTTGAAGCACAGAACGGCGATGTTTTTCCTGAAATTTGACACAGATAAAAATTATTTTCGGTTCGACTGTAATATATATGCGCTTGAAAAAATATACACTACCAACCAAAAGTATTAGGACACTTTGCAAGCTGTAAATTGAGAGAAAACACTGGGAATCTATTGAACTACTGTGTTAGGTTTTTGGTATTCTTGGGTTATAAAATTAATGGAAAGTTCTTAAAAGTTTGTTACAATAAATTTGGGATGATATTCCTACTTAAGATATTATTATTTAAAAGGAAAACATTTGTAACAATATTTCAGTGATTCAAGTTTTTTGCATCGATATGTATATTTAGTAAATTTGAGTCAAATAGCTTGACAACAATTCTTACATCATGATGAAATGATATAGCCCTGTGTAGTGTTCCCAGGTCATATGGGTGCTATAAGAAAGTACAACGAATCTGGTTGGTTTCCATTTAAAATATGAAAGTAAAGGTGTCAAAATGAAACTAAATTTCCCTCCCAAATATCTAATTTTGAAGATGAATGAAGAGATCAGGTGTCAATATGTGTGAGAGATTAAAGACTAGTGACAATATTGGGATTAGTTTTACTTCAGTGAATCCATTGACAAACAATTGAGAAGGGTGATTTTGAAAGGAATCAAAATTGTCAGACTACCCACCATAGGATTACATTGGCTATATATAATGAGGTTGATAAATTATTCATGAGCTATTTCCAAGTGGAAATTTGTATGGGGATTTCAAGTAGGCACATGTTTTCTTTAATTCCATGGAATTGAATTTGCAGATGTTATAGGAAACATGAATTTATTAATAAGAAGAGATTCAACAACACATTTGTTCAATTCGTAGTGAAATATTACACTCCAAATTAAATATATGGGATGATTTTGACACCATAACCAAGTGTCCTAATACTTTTGGTTGCTGGTGTATTTTGAGAGAGAATATTATTAGCTTCACATGGAGGTCGATTACTGGGTGTTCCGAATTATATTTTTTTATTTATGACAATTTAAGTGTAAACGGCCAGCATTTTAGGAGGATTTTTCGTGGGTTTTCAAAAGAAATTCTACAATAGAAATTTTGCGTTTAGTAGTTTATTTGAATGGCCCCAAACGATTTGATATGACGGTAGATCGATCAACAAGGTCGAGAGCAGCGGTAGACACGTCCGTCGCCACTGTTGTCAGTTTAATTATGAAAAGCCACGTGACCATACCATTTCGATATTATGCTTGGAATATCTTCTTCACAGTGGATACCGTGAGCTGTTGTGAGTCAGTCATGTCGTGCTGTTTGTCGTCTGCTTTAAGGCCCTGTCACACCATAGCGTATGGCCTGAACGTATGCCGACGTCGTATTCAAACAATAGCTCGAAAATTGTCAGAGTCCAAGTACGTCCAACTTCCCAACGAATTGCTTTAATAAGAAAAGTCGATATCGGTGATGGAATGGACGTATCCATAGCGTATCCATAGCGTATTGAACGTATACCTACCGTATGACTAAGGTATTGATAGCGTATCACTAACTTATATCAAACTTATGACATGTATGACAGCGTAGCACAGCGTAGCACAGCGTATGCGAGCGTATGACCAACGTATGCGTAACGCATTCGTAGCGAATGTCTGCCGTGTTCGACGTATCCTCAGCGTATCCTCGGCGTACAACGAACACATGACTTTTGCTGCACTTTGGGTTTCGTACACGGCGGGACAAGTGTTGCCAGTTCGAGTAAACGCAGCCTAGATGATAACTATTAATATATCTAGAAGGATAAATCTATAGGTCCAACCTATAACTCACGAGTAACGTACCTCTAACGTATGTCAGCGTATGTCAACGTATGTCTAACGTATGTCAGCGTATGTAAACGTATGTCTAACGTACCACGAACATATCGGGAAACGTTATGCAGAACGCAAAAGCAAACGTTGAGTACGTCGGGAAATTTGAACATGCTCAATAATTTTTCGCGGGCTCGACGTGTTCTTGGATTCTGAAAATTTCGAGCTAGTTTTTGTATTTGCCTTGCAATTGCAAACGGATAATTCGCATTGTCCAAGCCGATGGTGTTGTGTCTAACAACCAGGGCTACGCTATACTGAAATACACTGAGTATAGTCATGATAGTGGGCGAGACGGCGCCGATCCCGCTACAAAGGTATAGATAGGAACATTTGGAGGTAAATAAGGAGCAAGGTTGATTATAGGCCTGTTGCTGACTAATTTAGAAAATAAAAATGAAAATCTACCTTCATAATCTCGTTCACTCCTAGGGCTTGACTAATTTATGCTACTGTGCAAATAGGGCTGGAACGTTTATGGAAATAAAAAACAAACACAAATTGAAGAAAACAACAAACGAAGAAAGTAAAATCCTGTAGCCTTTTATTTGTACACTATTTTCAATACAATATAGACGTCTGCTTTAGAAATATTTACATCAAATATTCGTAGACGATTCCATGTATAAACTACAAAACCGAACCAAGACGTGGCATGTGACACATGACGTCATGTATGCGCGCGCAGTAAACCTTTGAAATCGATTGAAATAATTGCTAATTTATTTAATGTACCAGGTTCACAATTAGTCCTCAAAAAAGTAATTTACCCGGTAATAAATACGCTCATAAGGCGACGACACCCCTGTTGTACGGGCGGACGAACCTGTCAAGTATCAAGTAGGATCGGTCGGTCGGGCGTTTTATTTTACCATAAAATGTCACCAAAATCTTACAAAAAAACTGCAAATGTGTTTACATTTTGTAAACAAAAATCGACAGATTTTCGGCCAAAAGAACAGCTGATTTTACATGATTTGAGAAAAATGTATCTAAAAAAATAAATTAGCCAAATCCAAAAATCGCAAAAAGTGGGTCGGTCGGGTCCATTCGTTGCCTAACTCAAATTTATAGCTCCAACTTGAAAATATCAAACTATAAGAATATAGAAAGAATTCTCCTCTTCAATTTGAGAAACGGTTCGCGAAGATCGGTTGCAACATAGAACGATTCGATGAAATGAATGAGACAAAGTGGAATTTTCATTCTCGCACCGTTGCCGAACACGCAGGATAGTGACAGGTGGGTATGTGTATGGGCTGCATTGATCGATTGAAGCATCTCCCAATCAATCCTCATCTTACTTTTGATCGTTAAGGTATTCAATAATTATCACTATTGATATTATCCAAAAAATCTGAGCATTTATGATTTAATAACTTTACGTCGGAGCTATAGTTCTTGAGTTTTTAGCATATTTATTACCCGGTAAAACCAGCGTATATCATCGCAAGACCAATACACGGGAATACGTTTTCATGTTGCATCCCTACGGTGACAAAGGGTTCGACTTACCCGACATCTACAATGATCTGCTGCTGTCACGCGATTATCACACGTGATCAAATGGCAGCGTATGCGTATACCCGACATACGATGATCTTTTGTAACCACCTTAGTTTAGGACGATCACGTGACAACAGATTATTTCCGAAAGCAATTGAAATTACGTTAACACTAGTTATCCTTCAATCAACAATACAGAGAAATTATAAATGATTCGACCTTCTACGATGATCTGTTGTCATGATCTGTTGTCATGTGACCATCGCAAACAATTATCTATTGCTATGTATATCGTATAAAACGTAACCAAATACCGCCCCAAGGTGGCTATAGACATACGTTAACATAAGCCTACCCTTTAACCATGCCATGTCAATAGAGACAACTGGAGCGACCTGGCCGGCATACAGGTGATTTGACCTGTGACGTAATGCCCGGCGGTATGCGTGCGCACCTACAGAGAACGTGCTTTGTAAATTAAATTCACACTTGATTGATCATTACTTACGGTGTAGAATAGTGCAGTAGTCATGGTCTGCATCCCTATCACAATGAGAGACCAGGTACTAGGGCAGCTGCTTCTAAAATTGGCGCTCAGTGATGAGCACTTTTGCTTTTGAATAGTACGTATATGCAGTAGTCATGGACTAGTACCTCTTCAGACCAGGCGCTAATCAATTTGTAAACACTACTCATGTAAACAACGGTCACATCATCTATACGATAATTTAACTTCAATGTTGTGTGATCGTCGAAAAGGCAAATCTTTGTGACTACTCTCCAACATCAGTACATACTGCTGCTCTAGACCTATCACTCTCTATTGGTTATTAAATAACAAGAATAAATTATATTTTACACTTTATAAAATAACAAAAGATATGCTAACTAGTTTAAAATAAAAGGGATAATTATACAGTACGCTACTTATTTAATGAATACTTATTATCATGGTTCATGTGTCGTGTGTCGTTCAGTACACACTTTACTCTTTAAATATACTATCTCGTTTAGGAAATGGTACGGTCAGCGCCTATTTCCTAACATTTTTTTAGGCGACTTTTGCCATCGTCAGATTTTGCCAAAACGTTTTTCTAAAATTGCAAATCATTATCAGTGGCAGCGCCAGCATCATAATTTTTGTTTTCGAGGGGAGGGGGGAGGGGGAAAAAGGGGAAAATATTTTTATGGGGGGCATGAAGAAAAGAAGATGCGCGCTAAGAACGCAATTTTATTTGTCATTTTATGCTAAAAGTGTTAAATATTGTCAAATTTTAACTTAATTGGGTGTTAATGGGGGGGGGGGGGAGACAAATATTGGGTGTTTTTTTGGGGGGTATGCCCTCCCCCCTCCGTGGCGCCGCCTCTGAGCAAGTTCTCTATATACATTGCAAAAAGTGCAGAACACATGACGCGTTCAGAATATGTTCACGGTGTGTTCTCCAGGTGTTCCAGAACATGTTCAAAATCTAACAGATTTAGAACATGTTCTGAACGTGTTCTGGATATGTTCTGAACGTGTCCAGAACACATCAGAACATGTTCAGAACATGTTCTCAATCTGTTACATTTGAACACGTTCTGCAGTTTTTGCAGTGTACACTACCTTAGGGCCAAATACCTGGTAATACCACTAATCAAACTTAATTGTTCATGTAGTTACTTTAAAATATATATAATTATTACTTTGGATAAATACAGTAATACTCAAAGTGCAATAGAGGTTATCCGTGTTTGGGATTAGCTGCAATCTTGTTGGGAATAACAACTGGGTTTTTTTCTTCAGATTTGCCGAAAGAAGACACACCTGTATCATGATAATGTTATTGTAGGTCAATTTGGTAACACGGTTCATGCAATGAATTGGACATCATGCACCGATTCATTATTGAATCTAGAACAGGTCGGGTGCGATTCCCCTTTGCAGGCCGTTGCGCATCGCTACACGGATGACCTCTATTATATCAGTCATTAACCTGTTCAAGTGGCCATTGATATAATAGTTTATTTCAGTTTTTGATAAGGCCTACAACGATCACTACCAGCTAAATACCATTAAATTACATGCATGTTAATAAATAATATTATACTATTTTCAATTTCAGTATTAAATATATTTCTTGCAGTTTCAGGGAATACTTTAGGACTCGCAGCATTAATTATATCATATTACATTGAAATAAAAATAAAAAGTAAATTACTGGTTCCGCAATCACATTTAAATAAATAGAAGCAAACCTTAACTAACAAATAATAACAATATCAGAATATTCCAACGAGCAGCACAAACACATCTACTGTTACAAGAATTAAAACTCTAACCTGTATTTAAAGAGGTGTTTTGCAAAAGGGCCTACATCCACTTCTGCCTTTTTACTCATTTTGCATTATTAAATGGATGGCTATTCATCATGTGGAATGTGGCTTGTATTGTTGGTGCCACACTTGGCGTGTATGGATGCACTAATCCAAGTCATATAAACAGTAATGAACACAGCCATACAATAATTTGATTAATTCCATGGACTTGTTAATACAAGTTCACTAATGCAAAATGAGTAATATGTCGGGGTGGTCTGGTGGCCCTTTTGCAACAAAGCTCTTTATTTATCAAACAGATACAAAGACACATAGGCTATAGCTATGCTGGAATCGATCCTTCGGCCTGATTTAAGGGGCACTGAGAGATTGCTAAGAAAAAAATAAAGAATTGAATTGTTTCAATAGATAAGGTACGTAGGAACCCTGAAGTGTAATAATTTATGAGAAAAGGGTTGAATGATGGTGCTAGATAGAAATTTGGTTGACGCAATTTACATGGCGAGTGGTGCTGATAATTTCGACGTGATTACATCACATCGTGTAATTTAAAACGATAGACGGTGAATTAAAGTAAACGGTTACAGATGGTAGTATTACGTAGATGCAAACAAAAACAACCCACCACGATTTCCAAGAAAATTGAGGGCGCACTCCAATACGTATCTCTCAGTGCCCCTTTAATATGCAGGTGCATTTCATTCATTCGGTCAGCAATTATATACACATTGTATGAGCATAGACACGTTACAATTAGTTACACTAAACATTTAATTCCAATTCCTAAATATTGTTATTATAAAACAGCTCTCTTTCCAAGCCTAACTACTTGGAAAAATGTCCACGTTAAAAGTGTAACCAGTTAATTTTATATCCAAAAGATGGGAGTATTAGCAACAACATGATACGTCACTTTATGCAATAAATAAAGTACTTCTGTGCTTAAATTGATGCCTTATCAGAGAAATACTTTACGTGTTCCTAATCCACCTTTACATGGATATTTGATACAACAATGTATGACATATGACCAAGTCATTTAATGGTCGGTGATATTGAATTTAGCATTGTGCAGATACACCAGATGTGACATCGTATGAAGAGTGTTGCTGCTGATGATAGTCAGAAGAAAATTGAGATACTTCACACCCTTATTCGAGAAGGTCTCCAAGTGCGTGAGTGACTCAATGTTCAGAATATTTCTCCATCTAACAACCAATCCTGTTGGATCTCAACATTCACGAAGGAAGACTTCACTTTGATGTGGTGTCCGTGAGGCCTCTTACATCCGGATATTTATCTCGTACATACGATGAGACATGTAAGGGGTCGTATTGTATTTTTTACTTCTCTTCTCGCTACATGAAATGCGCCAATATCAGTTGGGTCAAAGGTCAAACTCACTGGATGGGTTGCAGGATCGATTCACAATGTTCCCCTTGTAGACCTTGGAAAATTAACGAAATAACGAAGTTTAGGATTTAAATTCTGCGATAGTTAGAGGTTTAGTGGGTAACCGTATCTTAAATTTAAGTTCAGCGAACAAGATGCAAAATACCACTCCCAGGAAATCACTTAAATGAAGAAATTTCCAACTAGATTTTATAGCATACTCGATCGATGGAATACGTTTAAACCCAAAATGGTGATTTTTAAAGAAATGAAAAAGAAGAAAAAAAAATCACGCAAAAAACCAAAAACAACAACAACATAAGAATAACAATATTTAAAAACAACTTTCTACACCGCCCTAAATCTATTTGAACCAAATTGTCTCAAATACCGATGATTTGAAACGGGTTGACATTGACATCGCAAATCCGTTCAATACAATTTTGTGAACTAAGCCTAGATAGCGTGATGATTAACGTTTAAACATCTAATAACTTTCCTTACCTTGCGGACAAATACATCTATAGCCATTCACTTCACGTACACAAGTTGATCCACCAAAACACGGACTGCTATCGCAATAGTCAATCACATGTTGGCATCTGCCACCCATATAACCAGCGTTACATTCGCACGTATAACTGTAACGAACAAAGTAGGCAACAATATGATTCATTTGTTATGTTATGACTTAGTTTTAGGTAGCTTTTATTTCGCCAGTAGTGCATATTTTCAAAGAATGTTAAATAACGTTTCTAAATTATTCCAACCAGATCCACGAATATACGAGTACCGAGGTATTTTGACGGCATTTTAAGGATTCAAATCCTTAATCTTTTCCATTTTCTGTACCACCCATACCTTCTAATGCCATACCGCCCCTGAATGGAGACTAACTTTTCATGCCATCGTTGTACAGAAACTTAATATTCAGGCGATTATTCAAGTTCAATTTGAGGTCAAGACCACCATCTATCGGACTGTTGTCATCAGACAAAACAATGAGGCCTATCGTCGGTGGTATTACATAGCGACATAAGGTGTATACGCTATTATGTTAAAAACAAGGTTTTCATTAGCTTTTTCATACACCTAATCAATGTTTGGCTTTTGGACTTTGTAAAAATGATTAAGAAAATGAATATTCAAAACAAAATGATATACATCCCAAAAACGACCACAGTTTGCCATACGTCACTATGTAATAGCACCGATCATACGTCACTATGAAATAGCACCGATCATACGTCACTATGTAATAGCAGCGATCATACGTCATTATGTAATAGCACCGATCATACGTCACTATGTTATAGCAACGTAACTATGTAATAGCAGCGATCATACGTCACTATGTAATACCAACGATCATACGTATCTATGTAATACCAACGACCATCACTATGTTATACCACTGACCATACGTCACTGTGTAATACCACCGACCATACGTCACTATGTAATACCAACGATGCTATGATAAGACAAGAAGGTCATGATGATTGGTTTGGAAAACCATTTGGTACGTTGCTACAAAACTTAACAATGAGGTCTATATCTGCCAGACACAAGTCACATTATATAACTGTATACATCATTCTGGAACACCCTGTATGAAACCAACAATTGTGCACTTACCCATTTGAATGGTTCACGCATCTGCCACAATTATAACAAGGCGCAGAATCACAGTGATTGGATGGTTCCTCACATTTGTTCCCAGTCCATCCCAGCCGACAATGGCAGTAGAAGTCCTCCCCGTCATCCGTGTCCAGACACGTCGCACCATTCATACAGGGTTCCGAGACGCAAGCCTAATGGGTGGAAAAAGTGTAACATCAATTGCGATATCATCATGATTATGATGCCAAACGCAATGCACATCCATGAACGTGACGGTAAACTTTTAACACTATTTTAAGCAAGATGTATAAATCAAGAGTAGTTTGTGCGTTGCGCCCAATATTTACGATGACGCTGGTATATATTTAGAATAGTGAGATACCTAGTCCAATTACTACGTAGCCGCTGTCATGAAGACTAGGAATTCCATGTCCATATGCGACGGAAGCGGGAACACAACCCCATAGTAATATCCACCCCGAAAAAGAATACAGCTTACGTGTTTTTAATTGTCCGAGTCTATATAATATTTCCATTTTAGTGCAGGCTTCGCGCGAATTAATTTCAATGTTTCGTAAGCTCAATTTGTCATTCAGGAACGTGATTCTGGACCATTTTAGTTCTAAAAAATATCCTTTTTACTTCCGCCGCCGCTGTCTTTGACGACATGCATGGGTAGTTTTTTAGACCGGTATATTCATGAAGTCATAGTGTACTCCGTGTAGCTCGGTCACCCGGTTATTGGTAATGGGAGACTGTCAATAATTTAACCTGATTCAACAGTCTAAACGCTTACCTTCAATCCTTTAAGAAACTAGCCTTAAAAGGCTACACTTTTCTCCCACCCCTTCTTTTACGAGTGACGTCCCTGTACATACCTGTTTAATGTCCTTGCAACCTTCACCGGTGTAGCCTGGTTTACAAACACACGTATATCCACTAACTTGGTCCACGCACACAGCGTTATTGTTACATGGGGTTCGTTCACATTCATCGGTGTCGTATTCACATCTTGGTCCTGTAAAACCAGGACCACATTTACATCTGTACGAATTAATACCGTCTATACAATGTCCGTATATACACGGACTAGAAATACAGTCGTCTATATTGGTCTCACAAGTTCTACCGGTGAAACCATCTCGACACAAACACGTGAAGGTGTCCCTGTCGGGGACGCAAGTTCCGCTGTTCAAGCAAGGATTACTGAGACACGTGTCTCGCCACTCTTCGCAGTGGACACCCGTCCTGTAAGGTTCACAAAAACATCGGTAAGAGTTGAAACCATCCACGCAAGTACTGTTTTCGGCGCACGGCGAACCGACGCACTCGTCCGTTTCAATGTGACAGAGGTCGCCCTCCCATCCAACTGGGCATACGCAGGTGTATACAGCAATGCCGTCCTCGCATTCTCCCTCGTTAAAACAAGGGTCCGATTCACATTCATCTATCTCAATCTGACAATATTTCGCACTATATCCCGAGGGGCAGATACAGTTGAAGGAGGCTACATGATCCACGCAAGAACCTCCGTTTTGGCAAGGTGAACTTTGGCATTCGTCTACATCAATTTCGCACTTGGAGCCTGAAATAAATTAGGAACAAGAATGTTATCAGTGGCGGATTCAGGATTAAAATTTACGGGGGGCTGAAACCCAAAAAATCGTAAAAGGTCCCCATTTTTTTGCCGTCAGCTCGTGAAATTCTGCTAAGTGTGTGTGTGTGGGGGGGGGGGGGGGGGGGGGGGGGGGGTAGCGATATGGTTGTCCCACTCCCAAAACCGGCAAAAAAATCGCAAATGTGGCAAATGTACCAACGGAACCTACCTATGTCTCTGAAAAAGTGGTACACAAAAAAGGTATATTGTCAAATTTTACGGGGGCGCGTACACGTTAAAGGTATATTGAACAATTTTACGGGGGCCCTGTATCCGCCACTGGTTATCAAGCTATTTAACACTTTTCACGCGGCAGCTCAGGCGTCTGCAGACGACATTCCAAAACGTCACGAAATGTTTCAAAAATTGTCAACACTATTGAATGTCATTACCATATTTGGAATCAGCGTGAGAAATGCATTGAAATAAGTACAGTACAAACATGGCTAGTATTGGTTCAGTCAATTATAGTTGAGAGAGGTTTCTGAATATAATGTTTTGTAATCATTGTAAAACCAATACCCGCGTGGAAAGTGTTAATGTTCATGCAAACTATAAGGCCAAACTCCTGAGAAACGTTTTTTTACGCAGGACTCCTTCACCGTGATTACGTCCTCGCTGTTCTCTTACACAACTAACATGACTAATGCAAAGTAGAAAGCTTATTGAGCAGTAAAGATTACGTTGTTTTTATACTGCCTTGATTTTGAAAGGTTCATAAGATAGATTCAACAGCATTTCGGCCTTCGGTGTTTTGGCCTTCTTCAGTGGGCATGTCTGGTGTGATGAATTGGTGGTGTATGAAGGGTTTGTTAAATCGTGTTTCATCCTACCACCAATTATTAATGTGACGCTGATTGATTCATAAATACTATTGTATTTTGTTGTTTTTAAATTGTACTTCTTATCCTTTTTACCCACTCAACATAGGGTTTAGATCCCGATAAACTTGAACACTCACCTGCATACCCATCTTGGCAATGACACTCAAACTCATCTAATAAATCAATACACATTCCACCATGTTGACACGGTGAACTGTTACATTCATCCAGATCGATATCACAATTTATACCGCCTAATCCTGCGGGACAGTTGCATAGATACCCATCCACACGGTCAATACAGGTTGCATTGCCGACACACGGTTGTGACTGACATTCGTCGAATTCCACCTCACACTGGCCACCAGCAAATCCTGGCGGGCACAGACAATGATAGTCATTGGTACGATCCACACACGTGGCTTCAGGGTGTTCACACGGAGCTGATGCGCAGTCATCGATATCGTGTTCACACACATCCCCGATCATGCCAAGAGGACAGACGCATTCAAAATGCGCCTTTCGATCGATACACTTTCCGCCATTTCTACACGGGGAACTAATGCATTCGTCAATATTAATTTCGCATTGTTCGCCTGCAAATCCTTCAGCACAGGTGCATATAAAATTGGTTCCATGATCTGTTGTTTCACATGATCCATCGTTAAGACAAGGATGTGATAAACAAGCGTCTATATTGAGCTCACAAAGTGCGCCATCTGTGCCGAGCTGACATTGGCACATGAAACCATTTGGAAGGTCTACGCATGTTGAGTTCTGGAGACACGGAGAACTGGTACATTCATCTATCTCTACTTCACAATTCTCGCCTACGTACCCTGTAGATTACAAAAGTAAGTGGACACTATTTAATATTTAATATTATTCCGTGCAGCCTATATCCATTTCATTGGTTGATTTTCACCACGTGATTAAAAATAAGCCTACATCCGATACCCGTTCATAAATATACTTTTTACACGTGCATCATTTGACACTGTTCGCAGACTCGTAACTCTCTTCTGGACGCTTTCATCGTATGTACTTATTGCATCTTTCTGATGCGATTTCTAAAGACGATGTACTTCTCCCTTTGAAAATTGAACACGAAGTGTAGAATTAAAATAAAAAATGGCTGCCAAAATAACAGTCCCTCTGATGATAGGGATTCACTTACCAGCCTGACATGTACAGACGTAGTTGTCTATGGCGTCCAAACAGGTACCATTAACACAGGGTTGGTTTAAACACTCATTAATATTCTCCTCGCACTGTTTACCT
Organism: Ophiura sarsii; assembly: GCA_035610835.1. Lineage (NCBI taxonomy): Eukaryota > Metazoa > Echinodermata > Ophiuroidea > Amphilepidida > Ophiuridae > Ophiura > Ophiura sarsii. The sequence goes on from CM069453.1 coordinate 61,464,471, forward strand.
GCATGGGAAACATGAAAATTGAGAGAATTACAGGCCTTTGTTTTTTATTATATAGCTCATACAATAATAAATCAGTCATTTTTGCATATTTTATTAGACAGGCATACGGTACGACCATCTAATACAGGAATACAGGAGGAGCAAAACCCCAACTTCTTTATAGGATGTCATAAGTGTACTGAGAAAACATAAGTAAAAATCTAGACTCATTTGAAGAATATCTAGAAACATGGTAAGTATTTGTAGAAACACGTAAAAACTCACAAATGAATTCACTATTGACTTTTGTATTTTGTGGAAAAAGGCCTGCATTAACGACACGTAGTAACTTCCTGGTCATTGTTCAGCATAAGAGGGCGCACTTATAATTATCTCACTGCGCATGTTCGAAAAGTAATTCAGTAACTAAGCTTCATGGTGCAATTGACTATACTCTGTTTGGCCATCTCGAGACAGTGACGTAACTAAACAGACGCAGCTTTTACGCACGCGTGTGCATCTTCCGCCTTTCAACGCTCGTGTCTATACGCCAGCGCCGCGAGTATGCGCGCGCGTTGTGTGATGCAATTAGTAGAATACGCGGTTACGTCACTATCTCGAGATGGCCAAACAGAGTATATAGTTGACGGTTTCGGCGAGGGTAGGTAGCCCTAGTTTACGTTTTAATACAAGTCGATGCATTCTTGGCACGTATTATCCTAGTCACTGTTCAACACATGAGGGCGCATTTATTACAATCATTTTTCATTGTGCATGACAGGTGTGAATATAAAAGATAATATGAATGCTAAAGTGATGATACATCACGACATACAAACCTTGATATCCGCCATCGCATAAGCACATAAAATCGCTAAGAAGGTCCACACAGAATCCATTATTTCCACACGGTTCATCGAAACACCTATCGGAGTGACTGGTGCAGTGTGGACCCTGATATCCAGGGGAACATTCACAGCGGTAATGATCTAAACCATCAATGCATGTACCATCATTCTGTAAGAAGGGAAAAACTAATCATTAAAGGGTTGATAGGGTTGAACTGAAGGCCTAGGCTATCATCGCTGTTCTTCCCCATCTGACTCATTACCTCATGGTAGAGCACCGGTTTGGTAACCTAACCCGAAGTGTAGGCGTCCGACGGATAACCAGCATTGACTTTTGGGTTTTCCGACGGCAGCTTTGAGAGTAAAAACGCCCGGATTACCACTTAATTGGAACGCTGACCGTTTACCAATTAGGTTGCGTCCTGTTGTTGTGGTGGAGCTACTACGCATGAGTGAGAGCGCACAGAGTTCGAGCGTAGTGGAGTATGCTCAGCGCTTAAAGATATCCATGCTAAGTCTAATGAATAAAACTACACCTACCTGACACAGATTATCGTCGCAATCATCGATGTCAAATTCACACCAGACGCCTTGGAATCCCGGTGGACAGTAACAGTTGAAGTAGTTGAGACCATCCACGCACGTGGCGCCATTCATGCACGGCAGACTCAAGCATTCATCTACGTTGATGTCACATCGATCACCTGGTAAGGGTAAGAAATACTAACGTCGGTAAAGGTCCGTTCATACTCGCGTCGTTTGGGCATCGGTCGACGTCAACTCGTACGTCGACGTCGGGCGATGCGCAACGACAGGAGTATGAACGGATAGATAGATAGAACAAAATAGGAAGTGGATCAAACACAAAAACAAGAACACAACAAGGAACCGAAAAAGGAATAGGAAAAAAGCTAAGACATACAGGAACATCAACAAGGGGCGGGTTTCGGACCAAAAACAGGACTAGGAGGGGGAAGGATCAGAAAAAGGAACAAGTAAGCACATACGCATACATGAACTGGGACAAGGATAATGTGTGTCTCAGCTCTAGGAACAGTCCACAGTTCGCAGTCGCTTGAATAAAATCTCTTCTTAGGAGAAGAAGAATATTACCTTATAACTTAAGAAGAATTGCTTAAATGATAGCAACTTTTTACGAAGGATATTCTTCTTAAAGGCAAAGGTCCACTCGAGCCAATTCACCCAGGGTGAACTGGCTAACACCTGTTCATTTGATGACAGATGGAATAGAGTTAAGATGGAGAAATCCCAACCTTGAGATGTTCCCAAAGGATTTGACTGATAAGAGTAGACCTAAGGGTTTTAGTTATTTTATGAAATATAAGATAAGAATCTTTTTAACTTAAAGAAGAGTTCAGGATTTAAGAAGAATTTTCATGATTTAAATCCAACTTAAAAAGATCTTTAAAAGTTTTATGAAATAGGGCCCGGGTCCAAGATAAGGGTATATCCTTGGTCTAAGACATTCATAAGTTAGACTAGTATAAAGACCCCATTGCGGAATAAAGCGGGATGATCCTTTTATCCGTCAATAAAGGATTTATGCTAGGTTAGTTCTGTGCTGTCTTACACCAAGGATAAAGCGGAAAAAGGGACTGACGTACACACGAACAGGAATATAGATCGGGAACAGAAACAAAAACGGAACATGAAACAGGAAGTGGACAGCAAGGATGTAAGAGTCAACGAAGGGGAAGAAACTTACCTTCAAATCCTGCTGGACAAATACATCTGAAACCGTTAGTTAGATCCAGGCAACTAGCTCCATTCATACATGGATTGGAGGAACATTCATCTCTCTCCAGTTGACACGTCTTTCCAACATAACCTGCTTGACATTCGCACGAGAAGTCATCAATCATGTCCCTACATTCACCGCCATTCAAACAAGGCTCCGACCAGCACTCGTTGATATTATGTTCACAAATTACACCGTAGTAACCGGGCTGACATGCACAGTAAAACGTCGCCATTCCATCGACGCATGTGCCATCGTTGATGCACGGATCATTCTCGCACTCGTTGACGTAACGATGGCATTGGTCTCCTTCATATCCGTACGCGCAAAGACATTGGTAGCCATCCAGTAGATCGACACATGAACCACCGTGTTGGCACGGCACAGAAAGACACTCATCAACTTCAAAGCCGCACGTTCTACCCGTGAATCCGTCTCTGCAGTGACAGATAAAACTCTTTCCGTCGTTAACACAAATACCGTCATTGTCACATGGCTGTGATCCGCAGTGGTTTGTGGACACTTCACAGTTGCTTCCCGTCCACTCTGTCGGACATATGCAAAAGTAGTTTCGAACTAGATCGAGGCATGTACCTTTGTTTTGACATGGACTGCTTTCGCATTCGTTGACTTCATTGTTACACAGTGTGCCGCTAAATCCAGGTCTGCAGTTACACCGAAAACCATTCGCCAGATCTTCACATTCACCGAATACACACGGTGAACTTAAACATTCATTGAGGTTAATCTGACAACGTTTACCCTCGAAACCAGGCGGGCAGATGCAATGGTAATTCGCAATCAAGTCTACACATGATCCACCATTCTTACATCGTACTTTAGCGCCATCTCTCGCGCATTCATCGGTTTCAATCTCGCACAGGTGACCTTTGAACCCTTTTCTACAAACACATTTATAATTCCCCGATCCGCGATCAACACACTCGGAAACCCCGCGTGCCGAACACGGATTAGGGTTACAGGCTTCTTGAAATACACTCTCGCAGTTCTTCCCCGTGAATCCTGTCGAACAAACACACGTGTAGTACCCGACCATATCTTGACATTCCGCGCCGTTCTGACATGGATCGCTTTCGCATTCATTGATGACGAACTCGCAAGATTTGCCGAAAAATCCATGGGGGCATACGCATGCGTAGTCCGCTATTAGATCCATGCATGTGCCGTGATGGTGACAAGGGTTAGGTACACAGTCATCTACGTTCATCTGGCATTGAGTTCCACGGTAACCGGTTGGGCAAATACATGTGTATCCATTGTTACCATCAATGCACATCCCTCCATTGAGACACGGTAAGGATTCACATTCCCAAAAGTCGTGTTCACATAGAATCCCGCCAAATCCATCTTCGCACGTACATCTGTAATTTAAGAGAAGATAAGACAATGCATACGTTGGTTTTTGGTTAATGTTTCTATAGTCGGTTTTCTTTATTGTTAGTTTATCAATATCTTATTGCTAAATGTGTGGTATAAATGGAAACATTTGTCAAAATATTATTTTTAGACTCACTTTAACCTTCAAAATAACTCTAAGGATTTGTTGAAGACCATACTTGTCTAATGAAGCTAGGATATAGACTAAGTCTTCTCCGCCTCCATCTTAATGTACATGTTGCTGCTGCGGCGTTGGTTCTCAAAGTGGATTTGTATGTTCACAGTCACTGGATTTGTTTTGCCATTTTTTAAAAAAAGATGGCGGTCATATAGTAAAAATGGCGGTCGTATAGGTCAGCCAAAGATTGCGGTTACATTGCATTTTGAAAATAGTGTTCGTATGTCCGCTATCTAAAGGTGTCCGCTATCTTAAAGACGTTAAGCTATCATAAAGATGGCGGTCATACATGTATAGAGGTACTTGAGGACTCCGCCTACCTGTAGCCGTTGATTTCATCGACGCACCTCCCGTGTCTGCATGGAGAACTAAGACATTCGTCCTGATTAACAGTGCATATGTCTCCTGTCCAGCCTGGTAGACAGAAACACGTGAATCCACCTTGGGTAATCTGCATAGAAATACAGAAATGTATTATTTATTTGAAACGCTATGAAATATCCAATGTTCAATGTAATCAAATTGTGAGAGAGGCTTTTACGACGGGTATTCATAATATAAGTTACAGATCAGTGACCGCACTACTGTGCATTAGACTTTTTGTAGTCTGTAGTAGACAAGAGGCAGCATCTACGTTATTTCCATCGGTCAAAGGCCAGTCCTTTGGAGGTTATATTAGAGCCAAATTTATATATAGTACCGGTAGGTCAGTGGCAACTTACTTGGAGAGCTCTTTGCAGAGCCACCATTTCATCTCTGTTCAGTGGGAAAGTGGCAACTATTAAAAACACATCTTTTCTTGCGTAATTTGTAATCTGTTAATTGGTTGTCTCTTCTCATCAACTTGTTTTAAAAATGTGTTTGTATTTTAGAAAATTCTATTGTATATGTATTTTTACCTTTTACCAAGTATGTACTTTTCCTTTTACCAAGTATGTATTTTTACCTTTTACCGTGTATGTATTTAATTCTATATGTATTTTATTCTGTAAAGCGCTGTGGTACCTCATTGTGTAAGAGCGCTATATAAATGCCTTGTATAATAATAATAATAACTCATCTGAACGGCTCTTTTCAGAGCCACCAATTCTTTTACAAGTAGGCACCTACTTTCAAATCATCAGGCAAGGGCATGAAGGGGCAGCCCAAATGATGATAACAATAGAGAAGTGGCAATCACTATGTTTTGATTAATATTATAATAATTTGGTCCTGACGAAGTCAGAGCTAATCCTGACGAAAGCTTGACAGATTAAAACGTGTCCGACGGCGAACCCGTTAAACTTTTAACTTAAACGTTCAATGTAATGGTTGTACGGAAATGAAGTGTCAGTAGTGAATGGGTCTGTCACAATGAAGAACCGATGCATCGTTTATTTATTTATTATTGATAATATATCGATATCCATGTATCGATATCTATATCCAAGATGGCGGATCAAAGACATCATTGATCCGTCATTTTGAATTTAGGCGCTTTTTTGTCGGATGTCAATACATAATAAAAAAATAAATAAATAATCAATGCATCGGTTCGTTTGTCTCGTTTAAGTCCAGTCGTGTCACCTGTATTTTTACATTTGGCTATTATAACTTTAATATAAGGAAGGTGGGCCATTTTACAAGCCCGCTTGTCAGGTTTTCTACTAACTATGGGGTTCATACTCATAGCCGGCCTCCTCTCCTCATAATTATTTGTATTATATTATTTTAATATTTATTAAATTGAATTGAATTGAATTGAATTGAAATAAATTGATTGTACAGACCCTGTCACTACTTAGTTTAGACTTAATTTATGTGTTTGTTTCACCCTTCAATAATGGTTATGTGTCAATCGCACTGGAGATTAGTAATCATGCGATATTCGATAATTATTTGCTACACAAAGTATGCTCTTTGCTACGTTCCTCGGTCATCATGGTCATTGTAAACATCATACCCTTGTCGTCTGCTGTGCCTCGTAGCTTTATCTAAGAGCACGCCCTCTCGAGAATTGTCTCGTCGTCGTCCTGGATATTGAATCCAAGGCAACAATAGATGGCGCTGGTCGCGATTGAACTACATTTTAAAGTTGCATATGTTTTTCGAAGTGATTACGGATTTTCATTAGGTCTATAATACCTAAATATCATGGCCATGTTTAAGCAAAGTTATTTCAATGCAAAACAATTGCAGTTCATTATAGGTACGTGTACTATTTCAAGATACGATGGTTAATAGTAAATGCTTATAATTATATATCAGACGCACAGTGTCACTCGAGGGACAGTTTCTGGAGTGGATGCGTTCCTCCATATAAAACGATTCCGAAGTTCATATTATTTGTAACCAAGTATTCACGCAATCCTTCATCATTTGACAACAAATATGAGTTATAGCACAAATGTATTACAGTTTGAGAAGCATACCATTTCTACAAACTTCAGTTCTTAAGGACCCTAATCGAGGACGCACAAATTATTACCAAATTCTTGAATGGGGTGAACACAAATCGTCTCTAGTTTAGATCAGCAATCTTTATAAAGACCTTTACAAACATACTTCCTTTATTTGTTTTGATAACTATTTTAAAACTTAATCATACCTCGCATGAACCTCCGTTACGGCATGGGTCATTGTCACACGGGTTGAAACCTGTAGCAAAAAATATAAAATTAGAGTAAAAAAGCGGAAGAAAGTGAAACGACACGAAAAGACATTCATAAGATCATGAACATATTTCATCATGAGATACTACAGACAGCGAGCTTTAACAGTCTCCACGCGGCTATTATAGTTTTATCATTTACAAAACAGATTTTTCAGGAACCTTTCCCAACTTTCTAGGTCTATCTCAAGGATTACTGAACCAATGCTAGGCATGTTTGTACTTATTTCAATGCATTTCTCATGGTGATTCCAAATATGGTAATGCAATTCAATAATTTTGACATTTTTGAAACATTTTGTGAAATTTTGGAATGTCGTCTGCAGACGTACACGCCTACTGCGTGGAAAGTGTTAATAATAGACACATAATCGTCACGGCAAATCAGACTTATGACACTGTGGACATATGTGACATTTAAACAAACTAGTTTAGTTATACCACCGTGGTCACTATGTAACTTTGAACTTTTCACTGACATGTATCATAATTTATTAGATATCGTTAACTTAATGAATGATTCGCACGTGGCACGAGGATTCATATTGAGGAGACGTTTATGAATTTTAGACCACCCTTCCCCTGGTGGTGCTGTGTAGTAGGCCTATCATGCCTATCTGTACCGTGTGCCAAAACAAAACCCACAAAAACAAAAGGCACGCAAAACGACTCATATTTGAACCCTTTACACTTTATAGAAACATTTCTGAAACATTGTTTTCCCTCTGAAACTGTTAGAAAGAGAGAGAGAGAGTGAGAAGAAGAACAAATCTCTTTGAACCGTAATTCAAGGTAATTATTGACTGTTTTTCTCTCTCGAAAAGGTTATCACACGTTGTGGAGAACATGATTTTGTTGATGGACATTCCAAGACATTTTTGGCTTGCAAAACATTCTTTGCATTTAGGACTTCTGAAAATACAAAGGCATTGCATAAAGATGGCATCGTTTTGGACCTTTTTTATACGAGTGTATGCATAAAGCAACATCATCAGTGAGCAGCCATGTTTTTTATACCTAAGCTTAAGTTTTAATCTACCACCACAACTTAATGGAGAATGTGAGAAGACATACAATTTCCGATACTTTGATAAAAGCGAGGGGCAAAGATCTGGCTCACTACCGTCTTTTAAAGGTATATTATGTGATCTTTTCCAGAGAGCGCCCTCTATTCATGATTCTTTAAAGGTATATTATGTGATCTTTCCAGGGAACGCCCTCAACATCGAAAAAAAAAAGAAGAAGATTTTCTTGCAGATTTACATTTCTGATCATAAATCGTACATACATTCCAAGATACAGGGCGATACGATTCTTAATTACTTCAAAATCATGATTTTAGAGTGAAAATAAACTGTCGGATATTCCGACAGTTTATATTTTCACTCTAAATTCACTCTAAAACCATGATTTTGAGGTAATTAGGAATCGTATCGCTCTGTTACTTGGAATGTATGTATGATTTATGATCAGAAATGTAAATCTGCAAGAAAATCTACTTTCTAAAAAAAAAATGAATAGAGGGCGCTCTCTGGAAAAGATCACATAATATGCTTTTAAATGTTCATTCATGTACATTGCCACCTTTAATGTACTATTTTATTTTGAAACAATGTAATCCTGCAGCTGCCTACATCCAGTCGCTCAATGAGAGTCATTACCGTAACGAATTTAGCAGACGATAAAAAGGCGCGAAAAGTTGAACGAACTATTATAAAATACGGCGTATAATGTTTTACACCGGGGTTTCACACGAAAGCAGGGCAGAGATGGTCCACAAATACTTAACATAATTCTGACGTGCGATTTTACCAATACCGTGAACAATTGTCAACCAATTTGCGGTTTATATGAATGTGTAATAATACAATACAATGCTATCTTCAGTAGATCATCATATTTATCCACCAAACGCGGATTTGTCATCAAGCGCCGTCGCGGCGATCACTCATATTTCCCAGATGTGCATAGATAGGCTGGATAAATCATCGTCCAAAAATGCTAATATCTTCACTTTCGCGCCCTTATGGACATGATGGTATCATTTTAAAACCGCCGCAACAGATGATCAGAGTGCAAAGGGCTTTGGCCAGGTGATTACCGTGAGTGTACTATTACACTAAACATGCTAAAAGCTTGGATGGGCGACAGAAACCAACCGTAACATGGCCAAATACCCCGGAATATTACAGCAGCCCACCCCGCGCGCAGCCCACGCGTTTTCAGTCTCTCTTAGCGCAAACTATGTGGCGACGAAAAGTATGTGTACTGCACGACTTATCTTGTCTTGTGGGCCTTTGTTTTCGATATGACGACAAGGGTTCGATCCCAGGTCCCGGCAAGTCGATTTTTGTTGGTCATTTGTTGATGATATTCAAATGTCCACACAAATCCTATTGGTGTTTGGGTAATAGAGATGCATTAAAACATGAATATCCATATTGATAATTATAAAATAAAGGCTCAACAGACAAACGTGTTTGTGATGAGGCTGAGCCTGAACCAACGGCATAATTCCTACAATTTTGTATCGCTCCGTCAGACATTAAAAGGGGCGTGTAGAAACTATTACTATGTATGAACACTAGTTTAACACCAATTTAACGCTACCCTAAAGCCTTTTACGCATGCCACAAGCCACCTCCTATTACCGTCACAGCTATAGCCAGAGGTTGGGGTCAATGACCTCTCCTCGGTCCAAAATAATATCGCCGATGGGCGTGCGTACATCGTGTTTGTATTTATCTGGCCAACTTGCTACTTGATTATTTTGTAGTGAGTGTACAGTACAGACCTACTTTACTACGTGATGAATCACTACTATGTATGGAAGAGAAGTTGCTCCGAGGACTATAACAGTCGGTTTGCCTTGAGCAGAGGTTTTACTCTTCTATTACTGATCTGTACCTAATGCCCATACCATAGATTTATCAGATTTATGTAACTGTTCTGGTGAAATGTTCTGGTTTTAATATTGTTGATGTTTAGGCCTAACGTTTGGTATCACTTCTCATATTAACCCTAACCCTACCATATACCACAATATACCACGACTGGGCACGTTGGTACCACCCGGCGTGGAAGTTTTTCGATGAAAAAATGGGCCCACTCCATACAGTCTGGGCAATACACTGCCCAGACTGTGCTTGGAAGGCGTGGTGTAGCGGGGAATTGAAAGCTCCACGTGCTGGAGGTCCCTGGATCAAATCCCGGGGGCCCGATCGGGGGGATATTTGGTCGATTTTCCACGTTGAAGAAAAAATTATGAAAAAGTGGGGGGTAGAGTTAGGGTTAATATCCGATAAGATTTGTTTTAATTGCACACTTTAAACTAAAGTAGCCGGCGACCTGGGTTCGAGCCCTGGAACAACCATGCATCGGATCGGGTGAGCCCATTGTTTGCTACATGTAGGCATAGATTGTCAAGACAGGGATGGGCAAGTTGGTATTTTCTTTTGAAGCTGTGTTTCGGACCAAGGTCGTTTAACACAAAACGGCTACACACAAAACGACTAGTAGCCGTTTTGGAAATTTGGGTGTTCGTTCGTGTAAGTTCAAGTTGTCATCGTTCGTGACATATTTGGCATACGTTGTATTCGTTAGCGGTTCGCTAGGGGTTCGCAGAGATACGCTGGGGTTTAGGACGCTCAACGTGCGAAACGTTCACGCAGCGAATGCTCAACGTATGCATATAGCAATCCCCTATACATGTACGTTGTCACTCGCTCAAAATTTTGAACATGCTCAAAAAGTTTATTTAACCCCAGCGTACTTTTGTGAACCCCTATTGGACCTCTAGCGAACCGCAAACGAATACAACGTAGGCCTATGCATGCCAAATATGTCACGAACGAATAACAATGTACACGAACTTACACCCAAATTTCCAAAACGTCGGGCACACGTTAGCGCTGTAAAAGGGAGCATTTGATATGCACGACGGATGAATCTAGGACGGTTGAATGACACTTTGAGTCATGTGCGCATGCGTCAACTTTGTCATCCGTCAGTCCTCTAAATGCTACAACACGTTACGAGCCGTCGTGGTGACGACGGCAACGGGTTTTTTCCGTCGTAAAAGCGTCCGTCGTGCAAATCGAAAGCTCCCTATTATGCAACAGTGTGACAGGGCCTTTACCATGCGTACAGGACATCCTGTATTTGCCCCGTATTGCTCAGCGTACTAATTCAAATTCAAACTGTCATGCATGGGTAGTGAAGCACTGTTGCAATGTGTGATCGATATTCCCAGGTCATGCAAATGCCATACTTAGCCTTTGCTCTCCGCGTAGCGTGTCGAAAATGCGAATTTGGAAACGTTCTTTAAATGGCGATATTGATAATCATGGCTTATCTTTGTGTTTTTTTGTGGCAAATTTAGTACCAAATTAAACCAATAGGATTCAGCCAAATGTCTATCTAACCTGTTTGGTCAAGCAAATAATTGGAAGTCACTCTATAGGACATAAATAAAGTGTGTAACTTTTTGTTGTTGTGGTCTTTAGTATCAGCTCCATCCACACAACATTTCACTACAGTCATCAAAAAAAGTAACTATACAGGTAACAAATGGAGTTTTAACTCTTAAAATATATATCCTACCTAAAAATATTAAATCATAAAGTTGTTGAGAAATGTATCTTCTTTAATATGAGATATTGCACGCTAGGATCGGTTGAATATTGAAGAAGTGACAATCCAGAATGCAAGGTAAAGTCACAATTTCATATTCACATTTTACATTTCAATACGGGGAGAGTATGACGGGTTGCGTGTGTGTGGCGTATTGATCCATCGGAACAATACGACCGACTGTCCAACCTTCGCATGCATCCCCCAATTGCACTATACCGGTAATCGATAAGGTGCCCGTAGATGGGTCCGCGTGTAGAAAATAAAAATGTGAAAATAAATATCGGACTTCACCTTACATTTGGCAGTGTCATTTCCTTAATAATCACCCGATTCTAGCGTGCAATATCTCATATTAAAGAAGATGAATTTTTCAACAACTTTATAATTTAATATTTTTAGGTAGGACATATATTTTTAGAGTTAGAATTCCCATTTATTACCTGTATAGTTACTTTTTTTTTATGACTGTATATAGATAATCATCCGCCCTCCATGCCCTCTGTTACCATGGTTACACATCTAGGATGTAGGGCAGCGAATCAAGGGTGCTCAACAAATGTGTTATAAGAACCTCCCCTTATGGCTTTGACCCACGCCACCAGATAGCAGATGGTAAAGGCGCCAATGATACAAATAGTAAACATGTGGTGGTGGTCAAGCGAAAACGTCTGCTATTTCCGACCAGTACCTAAAAGATGGACCTTTGAGTAAGACCGTATGTTTCCGCAACTTGATAAAGCCTACTTCGTCAAATACATTATCATAACACTTTCCACGCTGCTATAAAGTATTTAGTTTTACCACGCTGATATTAGGTTTTTTTTCAGAAATCTTTCGCAATTTTCAAAGTACGTCTATCTCAAGGACTGCTGAAACAATAAGGCATTTTGTACTTATTTTCAATGCTTTACTCATGGTGATTCCAAAAATCTGCAAGAAAATCCACTTTGCTAAAAAAAAATCATGAATAGAGGGTGCCCCCTGGAAAAGATCACATAATATGCCTTTAAATACGTTGGGTTTAAATACAACATGCTTCTTGTCATAATCGAGGCGTGTTCAGACTTGGGTTCCTATATTCAGAGGAAGAGGTCGTGATAAATAAGCCCATGAAAGCTCAAGTTGGAGGAAAACCGGAAGAAGGGCTCCATACTTGTCTAAACTACAACTGGAGTGAGCGTTTTCATTCACAAGGGTATTAGGCTATAGGCCTACTTCTGTATTCAACCGATTCATACAGGGTCGACTGCGAAAGAGACTATCTGTCATGGGAAATACCCTCTAAAATTCGACAAGTCTGTATTTGTATTTAAGAAGGATACACATGAATAAGATCTACCCACCCGTTTTCAATTCAGTATTTGATAAATGTCTTTTTAACACGTTGACTCTAAAGCTACCCAAAATACATATAATAATATTACGAAAGAAGCCAAACGAAGACACCATTAGATGGAAGGCTTACATGTAGAATTCGGGGACGATGTACGAGATACACTTAATATTATAAGCTACCAATCAGAGACCCTGTTAAGCATTTAAGCAAGGAATGTATAAAGAAGCTCTGCTTTGATTGGTTTACGGTGATTAAATTATATCACGCAGTCACCAATCAGAAATATAGTGAGAAAACTCATTACTACTACTAGATTACACAACAGTATATCCAGAAACTCCATTTGACATGCTATGATACGAAGAAGATTGGGTCCCCGCGTCCCTCTATATGGCCGCCATTTAAAAATGGCTTACCAAACCATTTGAGCACCCTCGCAGGGGCCGTGTGTAAGATAGGGAAGACTAAGGATCGAGTCTTCGAAGAAACAGGTCTTACCTTGAACATGGTGAAATCTATCCAAGTCGTCTGTTTCCTGAAGAAAGAATATTCAAAAATAAGACAAATAAATGAACAAATCCCCATAACCATGATAACATAATATTCAGTTGGGAAGTTTCACTTTATTGCATTTTAACGCGGCAGGCGTATGCAGACGACGACATTCCAAAATTTCACAAAATGTTTCAAAAATGTCAAAATAATGCAATTTCATAACCATATTTGGACTCACCATGAGAACTGTATTAAGATAAGTACAAACATTCGTAGTATTGTTCAGTATTTTCTTGAGATAGGCTTTAAAATGTGGGGAAGGTTTTGAAAAATCTTGTTTTGAAATGGTTAAAATAAAAACCGCGTGGAAAGTGTAATAGTAGCCTATGTTCACGGTTACGTATCTTATAGATAATTTATATTTCTAAAAATATTGCGTGTGCAATTGTATTTATCCCCAACATATTATTGGACACGACATGTGGCTGTTTCCTTTATCGTAAACCCACACGAAGAACATAGCAATCTACGACATCATATTTTAATAACGTGTTGGATCGCACCGTGTCGCTTGGGTTTATTTCGCCAAATTTGATACATAATGATTATTCTTGAAGACGAAAAAACTGCATGCTTGCCAAAATTATGAAATTAATATAGGCCTATGAAGTGTCAACAGGTGGAAAGTATGAAAAGTGGGTTTTTTCTCTCTTTTTCCCATACATCATTTTGTACATATAATTGTAGACTCGAACCGTTATAAAAGAAAACCCGTGACTCTACAAAACAGATGCACTGTCAGTGGAAATGAACTCGGATAAAATGTGACGGTTTCTCGGCTCCGTCTCGCTTTGTTCTGGATTTTCCTGACATAGGGATGCCGCTTAACTCGTTAATTTTGGTAATTTGAAATCATCCCTCAAATATGGTCTGACACAAGTGCTTGAGACCGGAACCTGTAAATTTGTACGTTTCCTATCAATTAGGCCACGAAAACCCCCTGTTCTGTGGGGAAACGGACCTCTCAGGGTCGGTCGATCGGTCGGCTGGGTTATTTTCTCAAAAAGAATTCGGGCATTTGTAGTGAATTTTCAACCCAAAAATTAAAAATTAAAATATAATTCAAAACATTTCAAAAAAATTAAAAATACCCCCCCCAAAAAAAAAAAATCTACGTTTTCAACAACAAAAAATAATTTCGTGGCCTTGGTGCTACACAATGTTATATATGCTATCATGAATTCTAAAAGGAGTTTTTTATAAACCGTAATTATGTCATCAAAATCGTTGACAAAATAAATAAAGCAATATCTGTTACTACACTTGCAAATTACAAGTAAATTTAAAATTCAAAACATTCCGCGCCCCCCCCCCCCCCAAAAAAAAAGAGAAGACAAATCGACATTTTCAATAAAATTTCTATATCCTATCATGAATTCTAAAAGGAGTATTTAATATACCGTAATTAATGTCATCAAAATCGTCGACAAAATCCCGCAATATCTGTGACTACACTTGCAAATTACAAGTACATGTATGTGTGCCTTTTTAAGAGATAGCGAATATTTCCTACACCTACCCCTTGTCCAATTGTCTCATAACGTGGCGAGTTCGGTTCCCCGACATGTTCTACTACGCTCCACTCAACTGTGCTTGGCAACTCGGTATCTTGCTGATGTCTGACGTGCGTCACCACGCTCACATCGGCTTTGTGGGAATGTCTTGGTACCCGACCTTCTGTTGGTTCAAACGAATGTGCCGCTGCTGCTGTGCCTGTGATGGAGTATTTAATACATTTTTAACAGATAATAAACATTTTTCAACAACAAAAATGAAATAAATAAATAAATAAATAAATAAGCTAAATAATATTAAAGATGGAAAGTAACAACAACTTGAACATATTGAAATCATGCATATATCGCAATTGAATACCAGCCCCCCCCCCCCCCCAAAAAAAAAAACACCACCCCAACAAAGATTGATTAAGAATAAATGCCACCCAGTGCCCATTCTTATCTATAGGTTATTGTATTGTAATCCAGACATCGTAGATTAATGTCAGCTACCTTCCAAGTATGGGCTAAAAATACAATCAGATCATTTTTTTTACCTGGGTAACATTCCAAACAAGCAGTTCACATCCACATTACAGGTATTGTGAAAGTATGGCAGTCCTTTCCAAAAATAGACTAGAAAAAGGTTACAATATGATCACCCTCAACACAGTAATCCACATCCACCTGTATGTATTGTAATCCAGGTGTTGTGAAAAGAATGTCAGTCTTTTCCAATAATAGAATACAATAGATCACTTGTTGCACCTGGGTAACATTCCACGCGTAGCAATCCGCATCCACCTGTATGTGTTGTAATCCAGGTATTGTGAAAAGATTGGCAGTCTTCCCGTTCCCCCAAATAGAATACATCTAATATCACCCGTTACACCTGAATGTATTGTAATCCAGGTATTGTGAATGAAAAGAAGGTCAGTCTTTCCCCAAATAGAATACAATCTTAGATCACCACCCTTGCTTTGCACCTGGGTAACATGCCACACATAGCATTTCACACCCACCTGTATACATTGTAATCCAGTTATTGTGAAAAGCATGCCAGTCAAACAATAGACAAAAAATACAATCGGATCACCCTTTGCACCTGGGTAACATTCTGCGCATATCAATTAACAGGTGAACAATCAAATATATCATCTGTGGTTACATATGCGTAACATTCCCCGGATTGCAATCCACAGCCAGCCAGGTGCAAGTATTGTTATCCAGAAATTGAGAATAAATCACTATTAAATTCCATCTTTGACCAGTGATACAGGGAGACAGGGAGAGTAGGAGTAGGTCTGTGTCTGTAAAAGCATATTCCTAGGTTTCAGGAACGTTTGTAAAAGTACGCTGAAGTTGGTGAAATGTGTCCGAATGGATACCCTACCGACATAACTGATACTGATACTGATACTGATCATAGATCACCCGTTGATTATTAGGCAACATTCTACTCTCTTAGTAATTCACATAGGTCATTGCATCGTAATTCAGGTATTGCTAATAAATACTTGCCGTCTTCGCGACGACAAGGATTCAATACAATCAGATTTATACGTGATGCACCCGTATAACATTCCACATAGGGCCTACATGCATACCATATAGGAAACTAAACCATGGGAAAACACTGCGATAGAATTTCTTCGAGACGAACACCCTTGTCGTGAAAGGATTAATTGATTCATACTTTTCTCTTCATATTTCTTTAATTCATTAATACATTGAGATGACATATTGAGGACTTGAAAACCCGTAGGTCCACTCTCCAGCCAGATCCTTCAAGATATTTCAAGATTGACATTTCTCTAAATTAACTCTATTTCATCTGTCACCAAATAAACAGGTGTAAGCTAGTTCACCCTGAGTGAACTAACCAAGGTGGACCTGCGCCTTTAAAGCCACTTTTGTCCCCAAATTGTTTAAGTTTGACCAAATCAAATCAGATAATTTCAAGATACGCAATTTTGTCGTGACAGGAACTAATCTGTTTCATAAATTTCAAATTAAATTTTATTGATGACAGGTGTTCTAACTCTAACCCAATTTCGTCCAAAGTTTTGCTGCAGGCTTAAGTTTGGTAATGAGGTCGTTCATCCCTCTGTCCATATTGGACAAACGTTTGCTTAAATGAAGCATCTTGATTTCTGACCTTACCCCAAGACACTGGCCTCAAGCTTTAAAACAAATTCGATATGGCTCGTACTTGGAATACGACCCTTGAAGTGAATATTTTTGTGGAAAGAGCTTGCGTTATATACCTTACGATCAAGTGCTTAGCAGGTCGGGTCGTTCAAGGGTGTTTTAAGGAGATTTTTTTAACTTTGACACTTTAAGGGGAGACTCAAGGAAGTTTTTGATTTGATTTGTTGAATTTTGTGAGTGCTGTAATTATTGAACTATTAATCAAATGTTAATTTTGACCAAATGTGTTTTCAATTTTTTGACCCACATTTTTTTAACAAAGCTAACAAAATAATTTTGAGTAAAAAATGCCCACATCGCTTGATTATGATGTAAAGACACTAACTTAGGGACGAATTTCTCATTGTTTAACCATATCTGATATTTTTTTACCAAAAAGTGCCAAAAATGTCTATTGCGTATAGCCTGCAAAATACAGTACATGAAATAGATTGAGAAATCATATTGAAATAGTTACATGTCACACAGACACATTACTCAAAAGTTTAATGATTGCCTTAAAAACACACCATTGTACAGATGATGTGACCGTTGTCTACAATAGAAGTGTTTACAAATTGATTAGCGCCTGGTCTGAAGACATGCTATACTAGTCTATGACTATACTATTCAAAAGCAAAATACTCATCACTGAGCGCCAATTTTAAAAGCACCTGCCCCGGGCAACCAGATTTAGTACTTGGTCTCGCATTGTGCTAGGGATGTAGACCATGACTACTGCACTATTCTACACCGTAAGTAATGATCAATCAAGTGTGAATTTAATTTACAAAGCACATTCCCTGTAGGTGCGCACGCACACCGCCGGGCATTACGTCATAGGTCACACCATTTATACGTCAGTCAGATGTCGGGAGAAAATGTAATTGAGTTCATTTACTGGACACGTGACTGAGAGGAGGCGACCATGTTCAGCGCTGAATGCATTACGTCATTTATACAAGCTGTCAGTCATCGAAGAGTATTGTCGATCGGGATAACCAGCTATTTATGGACTTAGGATGTATTGTCGATAGAGATGACATAACCTTAACACTGACAAATCCAACAGAATCCAACGTTCATTTCTCTATGTTCCACCCGGCGTGCAAGTTTTTCGAGGATAAAATGGACCCAGGTTAGCAAGAGCCATGTGTCCAGTAAATTACTCGATCAAATTAACTCTGTATACCTGACTGTATGTGGGGTACATTATTATCGACATCATCGTCATCATCGTCATCGACATCGTCCTCATCATCATCGTCATCCTTAATAAGGGATCCTCCATTAAAACATATTGTAATGAAAATTAAAGTTTAGCCTATGTTTTTCAAATGAATACGAAGTTAAATGCTAAAGCTATACACTTAGCCTCATTATTATCATAGTATAGTGTACATAACATA
>CM069453.1:61483003-61524575 GCA_035610835.1 Ophiura sarsii
ATGTTCGCACGGTCACAAAATTTCGCACGGTCACAAAATTTCGCACAGTCACACATTTTCGCACGGCCGCAAAATATGAGTAACCGGCCCTGAGAGGCCCAAAACCAAGCGGCCCATGTGGCGATCGCCACAACGCCACAGTGGCCAGTCCGCCCCTGAGTAGGCCTATAGCCTAATACCCTTGTGAATGAAAACGTTCACTCCAGTTGTAGTTTAGACAAGTATGGAGCCCTTCTTCCGGTTTTCCTCCAACTTGAGCTTTCATGGGCTTATTTATCACGACCTCTTCCTCTGAATATAGGAACCCAAGTCTGAACACGCCTCGATTATGACAAGAAGCATGTTGTATTTAAACCCAACGTATTTAAAGGCATATTATGTGATCTTTCCAGGGGGCACCCTCTATTCATGATTTTTTTTTAGCAAAGTGGATTTTCTTGCAGATTTTTGGAATCACCATGAGTAAAGCATTGAAAATAAGTACAAAATGCCTTATTGTTTCAGCAGTCCTTGAGATAGACTTTGAAATTGCGAAAGATTTCTGAAAAAAACCCTAATATCAGCGTGGTAAAACTAAATACTTTATAGCAGCGTGGAAAGTGTTATGATAATGTATTCGACGAAGTAGGCTTTATCAAGTTGCGGAAACATACGGTCTTACTCAAAGGTCCATCTTTTAGGTACTGGTCGGAAATAGCAGACGTTTTCGCTTGACCACCACCACATGTTTACTATTTGTATCATTGGCGCCTTTACCATCTGCTATCTGGTGTGGCGTGGGTCAAAGCCATAAGGAGAGGTTCTTATAACACATTTGTTGAGCACCCTTGATTCGCTGCCCTACATCCTAGATGTGTAACCATGGTAACAGAGGGCATGGAGGGCGGATGATTATCTATATACAGTCATAAAAAAAAAGTAACTATACAGGTAATAAATGGGAATTCTAACTCTAAAAATATATGTCCTACCTAAAAATATTAAATTATAAAGTTGTTGAAAATTCATCTTCTTTAATATGAGATATTGCACGCTAGAATCGGGTGATTATTAAGGAAATGACACTGCCAAATGTAAGGTGAAGTCCGATATTTATTTTCACATTTTTATTTTCTACACGCGGACCCATCTACACCGGTACCTTATCGATTACCGGTAGTGCAGTTGGGGGATGCATGCGTAGGTTGGACAGTCGGCCGCATTGTTCCGATGGATCAATACGCCACACACACGCTACCTGCATATCATACTCTCCCCCGTGTTGAAATGTAAAATGTGAATATGAAATTGTGACTTTACCTTACATTTCGGATTGTCATTTCTTTAATATTCAGCCGATCCTAGCGTGCAATATCTCATATTAAAGAAGATACATTTCTCAACAACTTTATGATTCAATATTTTTAAGTGGGATATATATTTTAAGAGTTAAAACTCCATTTATTACCTGTATATTACTTTTTTGATGACTGTAGTGAAATGTTGTGTGGATGGAGCTGATACTAAAGCCCACAACAACAAAAAAAATCATACACTTTATTTATGTCCTATAGAGTGACTTCCAATTATTTGCTTGACCAAACAGGCTAGATAGGCATTTGGCTGAATCCTTTTGGTTTTATTTGGTACTAAATTTGCCACAAAAAAACAAAGATAAGCCATAATTATCAATAGCACCATTTAAAGAAAATCCGTAACGTTTCCAAATTCGCATTTTCGACACGCTACGCGGAGAGCAAATGCTAAGTATATGGCATTTGCATGACCTGGTGACAGCCAGTTCGCAACCACGCGAAAAGTCGTTCCTTTTCTAACCCATCAAAGCGACCCGGAAGTACTCACCCGTAGCGAAACCGCTTCGCAGTCATAGTTGACCTCGTAATAGCACGATGTAAATGAGCTCTTTTCATGATTATAATCACACATTTCAAACACATTGGCCATGAAATTGTATAGTAAAAAGGCATATTATGCAAATAATATTATCTAATATTTTCTGTGAACTTCATGACATGTTGTATTTTCGGTGCAAATTATTGCAATCCGACAAACCCGAATTCAAGAAAAACTTGAAGAAACTAAAGCCAAATTCATGGTAAAAAAGTCGCTTCTGAAGAATTAGGCATCAATTTTATCCATCGTATCATAATATTCATAGTCTTTTGTAACTAGAAACATGCTTACAATTTTATAAATTATTTAGTCCGGTCAAGTGAATGCTTATAAAATAGCTCCTCGAATCTTGTCTCGATCTAAATTCATTTTGTAGCGTCGACGGGTTGTTGATCAAGTGTTTAAATCTCACGATTATATTCAGATTTGCTAGATAGCTCAGATGGTAGAGAGCTCGCTCTGGGAGCGAGAGGTCCGGGGTTCGAAATCGATCCTTCTGCGCTACACAATGTCATATATTAAAAACGATACCTGCGTACTGACTGGTGATCGCTGGGAATATCGATCACACATTGCAACAGTGCTTTTAAGCACTGTTGCAACTACCCATGCATGACAGTAGTGAATTTGAGTTAGCCCGCTGAGCAATACGGGACAAACACAGGATGTGCGTGTAAAGGCCCTGTCACACTGTTGCGTATTATAGAGCTAACGTGTGCCCGACGTTTTGGAAATTTGGGTGTACGTTCGTGTAAATTTGTCATTCGTTCGTGACATATTTGGCATACGTTGGATTCGTTTGCGGTTCGCTAGGGGTTCGGGGTTCAATAGGGATTCACAGAGGTACGCGCGCTGGGGTTAAGGGGGGAGTCTGGGTTGAGAAATATGTGTTTTTGGCTAGGTAAGGAAATATGAGATATCGCATACATCACATGCAGTAAAATGTTAGCTTCAAAATGCTTTTTATTTGACTGAAATCGGACATTTCGTTTTAATGTTGTGTTTGAACAAAAGTATATCGGTGACGCGAATTTGTATCAACATTGCGGTTTCCTATTGGATTTACGTGTAATATTTTTCAAGCAGTGATATTTAACTAAATTTTGAAAAAATTATTATTAAAGGTTTAGTAAAACATCTTATATTCAAAAATGGTATTATAAATATTGAATTTACATTTACCATGAAATTTGATTCATATTTCGTAATTTTGGTGTATTTCTTATGTATTTTACTGTTTTTTCACCCTGCTATATTTAACAATTTGCCATGGTTACAGTATAAAACATATTAAATCAATTAATTGGCTGCATTTATCTTAGCAAAACTTTGATTATAAATTACAATAATTATTTTTGCAAACATAAATGTAAAAAAAATGGATGTGAAGGTTAGTTTACGAGTGAAAAGCGCCCTCTACGTTATGTGATTTTAAACCCCCGATATCTCAAAACCTCGAAAAGCGGAAAATTTGAAACCGTTCCAGATATAACTCAAAAACGAAATGTCGGATTTGTATAATATTTGGTATACATATTAAGCTCATAAAGGGCTACAAAATAATGAAGCCCGATTTTTAAAATTCTTTTCCAAATTTGAATTAGCATGCAAAATTACCTGATTGGTCGGCCCCTGGTTACCATAGCAACGGTATCAAAAATCCGGCTTCATTATTTTGTGCGGAATGTTATTGTTAACCTTCAACCCAAATACCAGCACACTACTATTTAGCGTTGTTGAGTTACATCTGGAACGGTGTTTAGCCAATCAGAGCCCCTGTGTGGTTACCATGGCAACCAGAGCAAAATTTTAGGTCAATTTTGAAAGTTTGCGGTATGGGCTATATTATGGTATATAACACTTATCGGTCCAGTTTTGGGAAAGTTGTTGAAATCGATATCCGATATAGGGGCTTTGAACCCAGACCCCCCCCCCCCCCCCCCCCCCCCCTTAAGGAAAAGTTTTGAGCATGTTCAAAATTTTGAGCGGGTGGCAACGTAGTGATCAATCGCTATATGCATAGGTTGAGCATTCGCTGCGGTTTTTTTCCGTTTGCCAAATATGTCACGAACGATGACAACTTGAACTTACACGAAGTTCGAACGTACACCCAATTTCCAAAACAGCTATCGTTTGGTGTGTAGCCGTTTTGTGTTGAACGACCTGGTCCGAAACACAGCTTCAAAAGAAAATACCCACTTGCCCATCCCTGTCTTGACAATCTATGCCTACATGTAGCAAACAATGGGCTCACCCGATGCTATGGTTGTTCCAGGGCTCGAACCCAGGTCGCCGGCTACTTTAAAGTGTGCAATTAAAACCAATCTAATCGGATATTAATATGAGAAGTGATACCAAACGTTAGGCCTAAACATCAACAACATTAAAACCAGAACATTTCACCAGAACAGTTACATAAAATGATAAATCTATGGTATGGGCATTAGGTACAGATCAGTAATAGAAGAGTAAAGCCTCTGCTCAAGGCAAACCGACTGTTACAATCCTCGGAGCAGCTTCTCTTCCATACATAGTAGTGATTCATCACGTAGTAAAGTAGGTCTGTACTGTACACACACAAAATAATCAAGTAGCAAGTTGGCCAGATAAATACAAACACGATGTACGCAAGCCCACCGGCGATATTATTTTGGACCGAGGAGAGGTCATTGACCCCAACCCCTGGCTATATAGCTGTGACGGTAATATGAGGTGGCTTGTGGCATGCGTTGGTGTTAAACTAGTGTTCATACATAGTAATAGTTTCTACACGCCCCTTTTAATGTCTGACGGAGCGATACAAAATTGTAGGAGTTATGCCGTTGGTTCAGGCTCAGCCTCATCACAAACACGTTTGTCTATTGAGCCTTTATTTTATAATTATCAATATGGATATTCATGTTTTAATGCATCTCTATTACCCAAACACCAATAGGATTTGTGTGGACATTTGAATATCATCAACAAATGACCAACAAAAATCGACTTGCCGGGACCTGGGATCGAACCCTTGTCGTCATATCGAAAACAAAGGCCCACAAGACAAGATAAGTCGTGCAGTACACATACTTTTCGTCGCCACATAGTTTGCGCTAAGAGAGACTGAAAACGCGTAGGCTGCGCGCGGGGTGGGCTGCTGTAATATTCCGGGGTATTTGGCCATGTTACGGTTGGTTTCTGTCGCCCATCCAAGCTTTTAGCATGTTTAGTGTAATAGTACACTCACGGTAATCACCTGGCCAAAGCCCTTTGCACTCTGATCATCTGTTGCGGCGGTTTTAAAATGATACCATCATGTCCATAAGGGCGCGAAAGTGAAGATATTAGCATTTTTGGACGATGATTTATCCAGCCTATCTATGCACATCTGGAAAATATGAGTGATCGCCGCGACGGCGCTTGATGACAAATCCACGTTTGGTGGATAAATATGATGATCTACTGAAGATAGCATTGTATTGTATTATTACACATTCATATAAACCGCAAATTGGTTGACAATTGTTCACGGTATTGGTAAAATCGCACGTCAGAATTATGTTAAGTATTTGTGGACCATCTCTGCCCTGCTTTCGTGTGAAACCCCGGTGTAAAACATTATACGCCGTATTTTATGATAGTTCGTTCAACTTTTCGCGCCTTTTTATCGTCTGCTAAATTCGTTACGGTAATGACTCTCATTGACCTTAATGATGAGCGACTGGATGTAGGCAGCTGCAGGATTACATTGTTTCAAAATAAAATAGTACATTAAAGGTGGCAATGTACATGAATGAACATTTAAAAGCATATTATGTGATCTTTTCCAGAGAGCGCCCTCTATTCATTTTTTTTTAGAAAGTAGATTTTCTTGCAGATTTACATTTCTGATCATAAATCATACATACATTCCAAGTAACAGAGCGGTACGATTCCTAATTACCTCAAAATCATGGTTTTAGAGTGAATTTAGAGTGAAAATATAAACTGTCGGAATATCCGACAGTTTATTTTCACTCTAAAATCATGATTTTGAAGTAATTAAGAATCGTATCGCCCTGTAACTTGGAATGTATGTACTGGTACAGTGTAAAACCCGAGAAAAGTGCTTCCCGTAAGACATTCCGTTACCCCTATCGTGTTGGAGCATGCGATTGGTATAGACATGTGGGGTATTGTCTCCTCAATAAGAATATCGCTGTTGGTAAATTAAAATCGTGTGCTAATTAGCTTTAATTAACCAAAATAAAGAACCAATCCCTAAATTTAATGCAGTATATACTATTTTAGCAACACTGCTCTATTGAATTTACGGGGAAATCACTAATGGTGTGTCTTTGTGCTGCTATTGAATGGAGTTGCCACCTCCAGTTCAAATCCCATTGATCATGAATATTTTTAAGGAAACAAACGCGAGTTCCTTTTAGGGATATTTACAGGTATTGTTCTCAGGTATGCAGCTTATCGCTCGTAAATCCGACGTCAGTCGTCTTAGCATGCTGTATTCAGCTCTGTGTACTAAAGCGTGACACGGAGGGACTGGATTCTCTGAATCGTCAGATAGCTACGGACGAGTTCGGGACTGACAAGGTTATTTTATTGAATAATTTTAGAAGCATAATCAAAGCTAGCTACTTGGCAATAAGGTTGTCGATTTAAAATTATTATATGAGTTAACAGTTTCATGTTTGGAAAAGGGACGAGATGTCTATCTTTTATTCCTTTATATTGAAACAAGTGATCGCAACCAATATCGAGGTCCGATTTAATTATGTTATAACTACATGATTAATTTCATTAAATCCTAAATAAAAATCAAATAATTAAATATTTGGCATTCTTATTTTTGGACGCGGGCGGGAAACAGTACGCCTAAACACAAAAGAGTCAATTTGAATTGGCCTAGAACACCTCGAGTCATTATATTGATCTTAACTTCGGGATTATTTGTCCTTTTATAAGAGATACGACATCGTATTGGTATATAATTTGTTTCCCGTAAGCCACAGTCTAGCAATCTCGTTAGCGGCATTTAATTTATTTGTGGTTTCGTGTTGTTATCTCAGTTGAGGATCCTGAGGAAACCCATGTTAAATGCTGTGAAACTATGTATGCCAAGATCTAGAAGGCCTTTCTTAAATGAGGTTTTTGTAAATGTGTCGTTTACTCTCCTATCCCGACTGGTCCTACACACTAAATCTTAAAAATACGGGGTCAAAATTCAACCCCAAAATGGTCATTTTTAACCACGCTTACTGAGTCAACTATGCACCGACTAAAAAAGGGTCAAATTTGACCCCGGTGATCTAGTGAAAATGTTCACCCAAATTGTGGTTAAAATGACTATGATTGGGGTCAAATGATTATATTTCTCTTTTTCTCTCTGACTATATTAGGGTCCAAAAATTGACCATATTCAGGGGTCATTTGATAACGGTATATCCCGATTAGAAAATGATCCCGGAACGTGGATGAAAATGACTATATTTAGGGTCATTCATGACTAGGGTCATTCATGACTAGGGTCATTCATGACTAGGGTCATTCATGACTAGGGTCATTCATGACTAGGGTCATTCATGACTAGGGTCATTCATGACTAGGGTCATTCATGACTAGGGTCATTCATGACTAGGGTCATTCATGACTAGGGTCATTCATGACTAGGGTCATTCATGACTAGGGTCATTCATGACTAGGGTCATTCATGACTAGGGTCATTCATGACTAGGGTCATTCATGACTAGGGTCATTCATGACTAGGGTCATTCATGACTAGGGTCATTCATGACTAGGGTCATTCATGACTAGGGTCATTCATGACTAGGGTCATTCATGACTAGGGTCATTCATGACTAGGGTCATTCATGACTAGGGTCATTCATGACTAGGGTCATTCATGACTAGGGTCATTCATGACTAGGGTCATTCATGACTAGGGTCATTCATGACTAGGGTCATTCATGACTAGGGTCATTCATGACTAGGGTCATTCATGACTAGGGTCATTCATGACTAGGGTCATTCATGACTAGGGTCATTCATGACTAGGGTCATTCATGACTAGGGTCATTCATGACTAGGGTCATTCATGACTAGGGTCATTCATGACTAGGGTCATTCATGACTAGGGTCATTCATGACTAGGGTCATTCATGACTAGGGTCATTCATGACTAGGGTCATTCATGACTAGGGTCATTCATGACTAGGGTCATTCATGACTAGGGTCATTCATGACTAGGGTCATTCATGACTAGGGTCATTCATGACTAGGGTCATTCATGACTAGGGTCATTCATGACTAGGGTCATTCATGACTAGGGTCATTCATGACTAGGGTCATTCATGACTAGGGTCATTCATGACTAGGGTCATTCATGACTAGGGTCATTCATGACTAGGGTCATTCATGACTAGGGTCATTCATGACTAGGGTCATTCATGACTAGGGTCATTCATGACTAGGGTCATTCATGACTAGGGTCATTCATGACTAGGGTCATTCATGACTAGGGTCATTCATGACTAGGGTCATTCATGACTAGGGTCATTCATGACTAGGGTCATTCATGACTAGGGTCATTCATGACTAGGGTCATTCATGACTAGGGTCATTCATGACTAGGGTCATTCATGACTAGGGTCATTCATGACTAGGGTCATTCATGACTAGGGTCATTCATGACTAGGGTCATTCATGACTAGGGTCATTCATGACTAGGGTCATTCATGACTAGGGTCATTCATGACTAGGGTCATTCATGACTAGGGTCATTCATGACTAGGGTCATTCATGACTAGGGTCATTCATGACTAGGGTCATTCATGACTAGGGTCATTCATGACTAGGGTCATTCATGACTAGGGTCATTCATGACTAGGGTCATTCATGACTAGGGTCATTCATGACTAGGGTCATTCATGACTAGGGTCATTCATGACTAGGGTCATTCATGACTAGGGTCATTCATGACTAGGGTCATTCATGACTAGGGTCATTCATGACTAGGGTCATTCATGACTAGGGTCATTCATGACTAGGGTCATTCATGACTATATTTAGGGTCATTTAAATATGACCCTTTTAGGGGTCATTTTAATATGATGCCAAATGACCCCGACAGTGGTTGATTTAACCACGAATAGGGTTAAATAAAACTGACCCCGTAAAAGGGTTAATATTTTGACCCCGTCGTTTTTAGTGTATTAGTTTAGAAACTGTTGCACACCAATGACACTAAAATAGGTGTAAATTCACGCACGGTGCTGTTTATATAGATATTATGCTAAGGTGAAGATATCAATAATTCATGAATGCTATCTACTGAAGATAGCAATATATCATATATGTTATATCTGAAGATCAGATAGCAATATAATATATTAGTATACTATCTACTTAAGATAGTAATGCAATATATGGGTACTATCTACTGAAGATAGAAATGTAACGCCGGGTGTTTATCTACTGAAGAAAGGAATAAAATTAGGTTATATCTAAGTGATGAATGCAATAATATATGGATGCTATCTACTGTAGATAGCAGACCTCCGAGTTGTAATGGTTTGTTTGTTTGTCGGGGTTTATTCGCAAATTGCACTACACCTTTACCAGCTTTAGAGGTATATTATGTGATCTTTCCAGGGAACGCCCTCAACATCGAAAAAAAGCAGATTTTCTTGCAGATTTACATTTCTGATCATAAATCATGCATACATTCCAAGTTACAGGGCGATACGATTCTTAATTACTTCAAAATCATGGTTTTAGAGTGAAAATAAACTGTCGGAATCCCGACAGTTTATATTTTTCAATCTAAATTCACTCTAAAACCATGATTTTGAGGTAATTCGGAATCGTATCGCTCTGTAACTTGGAATGTATGTATGATTTATGATCGGAAATGTAAATCTGCAAGAAAATCTACTTTCTAAAAAAAATCATGAATAGAGGGCGCCCTCTGGAAAAGATCACATAATATGCCTTTAAACTAAGGCCTCCCATGCAACAACGAAACATTCAGAGATTTTTGTTATTCTTCAAAAGAGCTATAATATATGGATTAAAACAGCAACACCCCTATTGAATTTCCTTTGGGTACCGATGATGTTGACAAATTAGGTGTCATTGTGATGATTGCAGGTATTAAATCGATTTCACTAAAAACGAGTTCCGCTAATACCCGTGATTCCAAAGCTATAAAAGGGCAACCCATTCGTCCATTTCAATAGCGTCTTTCCACTCTGATAGACAAGAGATAAAGCAATCAATTCACAAATGACGGTCATTTGAATGGAAAGTGATGGCACATTGGCACACGCTATAACTAATTTTAGGGACTGCAGTTTTGTTTCGCTTAATTAGGGTACTTAGCACATGTTTTTAATTTACCAACAGCGGTATTCATATCGGGGAGAACAAATACTACACGACTACATGAATCGCATGCTCCATCACGATAGGGGTAACGGAAATTATGTTAATGAGCTACCTTTTCCTCTACCATACGATTTATGATCAGAAATGTAAATCTGCAAGAAAATCTTCTTCTTTTTTTTTCGATGTTGAGGGCGTTCCCTGGAAAGATCACATAATATACCTTTAAAGAATCATGAATAGAGGGCGCTCTCTGGAAAAGATCACATAATATACCTTTAAAAGACGGTAGTGAGCCAGATCTTTGCCCCTCGCTTTTATCAAAGTATCGGAAATTGTATGTCTTCTCACATTCTCCATTAAGTTGTGGTGGTAGATTAAAACTTAAGCTTAGGTATAAAAACATGGCTGCTCACTGATGATGTTGCTTTATGCATACACTCGTATAAAAAAGGTCCAAAACGATGCCATCTTTATGCAATGCCTTTGTATTTTCAGAAGTCCTAAATGCAAAGAATGTTTTGCAAGCCAAAAATGTCTTGGAATGTCCATCAACAAAATCATGTTCTCCACAACGTGTGATAACCTTTTCGAGAGAGAAAAACAGTCAATAATTACCTTGAATTACGGTTCAAAGAGATTTGTTCTTCTTCTCACTCTCTCTCTCTCTCTTTCTAACAGTTTCAGAGGGAAAACAATGTTTCAGAAATGTTTCTATAAAGTGTAAAGGGTTCAAATATGAGTCGTTTTGCGTGCCTTTTGTTTTTGTGGGTTTTGTTTTGGCACACGGTACAGATAGGCATGATAGGCCTACTACACAGCACCACCAGGAGAAGGGTGGTCTAAAATTCATAAACGTCTCCTCAATATGAATCCTCGTGCCACGTGCGAATCATTCATTAAGTTAACGATATCTAATAAATTATGATACATGTCAGTGAAAAGTTCAAAGTTACATAGTGACCACGGTGGTATAACTAAACTAGTTTGTTTAAATGTCACATATGTCCACAGTGTCATAAGTCTGATTTGCCGTGACGATTATGTGTCTATTATTAACACTTTCCACGCAGTAGGCGTGTACGTCTGCAGACGACATTCCAAAATTTCACAAAATGTTTCAAAAATGTCAAAATTATTGAATTGCATTACCATATTTGGAATCACCATGAGAAATGCATTGAAATAAGTACAAACATGCCTAGCATTGGTTCAGTAATCCTTGAGATAGACCTAGAAAGTTGGGAAAGGTTCCTGAAAAATATGTTTTGTAAATGTTAAAACTATAATAGCCGCGTGGAGACTGTTAAAGCTCGCTGTCTGTAGTATCTCATGATGAAATATTTTCATGATCTTATGAATGTCTTTTCGTGTCGTTTCACTTTCCCCCGCTTTTTAATTATTTTTTTTGCTACAGGTTTCAACCCGTGTGACAATGACCCATGCCGTAACGGAGGTTCATGCGAGGTATGATTAGATTTTAAAATAGTAATCAAAACAAATGAAGGAAGTATGTTTGTTAAGGTCTTTATAAAGATTGCTGATCTAAACTAAAGACGATTTGTGTTCACCCATTCAATAATTTGGTACTAATTAGTGCGTCCTCGATTAGGGTCCTTAAGAACTGAAGTTTGTAGAAATTGTATGCGTCTCAAACTGTAATACATTTGTGCTATAACTCATTTGTTGTCAAATGATGAAGGATTGCGTGAATACTTGGTTACAATAATATGAACTTCGGAATCGTTTTATATGGAGGAACGCATCCACTCCAGAAACTGTCCCTCGAGTGACACTGTGCGTCTGATATATAATTATAAGCATTTACTATTAACCATCGTATCTTGAAATAGTACACGTACCTATAATGAACTGCAATTGTTTTGCATTGTAATAACTTTACTTAAACATGACCATGATATTTAGGTATTATAGACCTAATGAAAATCCGTAATCACTTCGAAAACATATGCAACTTCAAAATGTAGTTCAATCGCGACCAGCGTCATCTATTGTTACCTTGGATTCAATATCCAGGACGACGACGAGACAATTTTCGAGAGGGCGTGCTCTTAGATAAAGCTACGAGGCACAGACGACGCTGGACATAGGCGTATTCACGAGTATTCAGGTTAAAATATGCGAACGAGGTTACCTGATCAAGTGAATGGGACGACCGCTTAACAACGGTTTAAATCCAAAAAATAGCATTTACAATTGGGATGATTAGCCATCCCGAACGGTTTTGGATTGGAAAATTTTTCTTCTAACCTATGATGAATTTTATGGGGTCATATAATCAAAATCCATTGTTACATTGAAACCAACGGAAATTCAAAATTAACGGCCGTTCGTAGCCACCGTCGTCTGACGAGGCACAGCAGACGACAGTGGTATGATTTTAACAATGACCGAGGAACGTAGCAAAGAGCATACTTTTTGTAGCAAATAATTATCGAATATCGCATGATTACTAATCTCCAGTGCGATTGACACATTACCATTGTTGAAGGGTGAAACAAACACCTAAATTAAGTCTAAACTAAGTAGTGACAGGGTCTGTACAATCAATTCATTTCAATTCAATCCAATTCAATTTAATAAATATTAAAATAATATAATACAAATAATTATGAGGAGAGGAGGCCGGCTATGAGTATGAACCCCATTAGTAGAAAACCTGACAAGCGGGCTTGTAAAATGGCCCACCTTCCTTATAATAGCCAAATGTAAAAATAAATGAGACACGACTGGACTCAAACGAGACAAACGAACCGCCGATGCATTGATTATTTATTTATTTTTGATTATGTATTGACATCCGACATAAAAGCGCCTAAATTCAAAATGACGGATCAATGATGTCTTTGATCCGCCATCTTGGATATCGATATCGATACATGGATATCGATATCGATACATGGATATCGATATATTATCAATAATAAATAAATAAACGATGCATCGGTTCTTCATTGTGACAGACCCATTCACTACTGACACTTCATTTCCGTACAACCATTACATTGAACGTATAAGTTAAAAGTTTAACGGGTTCGCCGTCGGACACGTTTTAATCTGTCAAGCTTTCGTCAGGATTAGCTCTGACTTCGTCAGGACCAAATTATTATAATATTAATCAAAACATAGTGATTGCCACTTCTCTATTGTTATCATAATTTGGGCTGCCCCTTCATGCCCTTGCCCGATGATTTGAAAGTAGGTGTCCTTTCCTACTTGTAAAATAATTGGTGGCTCTGAAAAGAGCCGTTCAGATGGGTTGCCACTTTCCCACTGAACAGAGATGAGATGGTGGCTCTGAAAAGAGCTCTACAAGTAAGTTGCCACTGACCTACCGGTACTGTATTTAAATTTGGCTCTAATAGAACCTCCAAAGGACTGGCCTTTGACCAATGGAAATAACGTAGATGCTGCCTCTTGTCTACTACAGACTACAAAAAGTCTAATGCACAGTAGTGCGGTCACTGATCTGTAACTTATATTATGAATACCCGTCGTAAAAGCCTCTCTCACAATTTAATTACATTGAACATTTGATATTTCATAGCGTTTCAAATAAATAATACATTTCTGTATTTCTATGCAGATTACCCAAGGTGGATTCACGTGTTTCTGTCTACCAGGCTGGACAGGAGACATATGCACTGTTAATCAGGACGAATGTCTTAGTTCTCCATGCAGACACGGGAGGTGCGTCGATGAAATCAACGGCTACAGGTAGGCTGAGTCCTCAAGTCCCTCTAAACATGTATGACCGCCATCTTTAGGATAGCGGACATATGACCGTTATCCTTAACGTCTTTAAGATAGCGGACACCTTTTAGATAGCGGACATATACGAACACTATTTTCAAAATGCAATGTAACCGCAATCTTTGGCTGACCTATACGACCGCCATTTTTACTTTATGACCGCCATCTTTTAAAAAATGGCAGAACAAATCGAGTGACTGTGAACATACAAATCCACTTTGAGAACCAGTAGCAGCAACATGTAAATTAAGATGGAGGCGGAGAAGACTTAGTCTATATCCTAACTTCATTAGACAAGTATGGTCTTCAACAAACCCTTATTTTGAAGGTTAAAGTGAGTCTAAAAATGGTATTTTGACAAATTGTTCCATTTATACCACACATTTAGCAATGAGATATTGATATACTAACAATAAAGCAAACCAACTAGAAACATTAACCAAAAACCAACGTATATGCATTGTCTTAACTTCTCATAAATTACAGATGTACGTGCGAAGATGGATTTGGCGGGATTCTATGTGAACACGACTTTTGGGAATGTGAATCCTTACCGTGTCTCAATGGAGGGATGTGCATTGATGGTAACAATGGATACACTTGTATTTGCCCAACCGGTTACCGTGGAACTCAATGCCAGATGAACGTAGATGACTGTGTACCTAACCCTTGTCACCATCACGGCACATGCATGGATCTAATAGCGGACTACGCATGCGTATGCCCCCATGGATTTTTCGGCAAATCTTGCGAGTTCGTCATCAATGAATGCGAAAGCGATCCATGTCAGAACGGCGCGGAATGTCAAGATATGGTCGGGTACTACACGTGTGTTTGTTCGACAGGATTCACTGGGAAGAACTGCGAGAGTGTATTTCAAGAAGCCTGTAATCCTAATCCGTGTTCGGCACGCGGGGTTTCCGAGTGTGTTGATCGCGGATCGGGGAATTATAAATGTGTTTGTAGAAAAGGGTTCAAAGGTCACCTGTGCGAGATTGAAACAGATGAATGCGCGAGAGATGGCGCTAAAGTACGATGTAAGAATGGTGGATCATGTGTAGACTTGATTGCGAATTACCATTGCATCTGCCCGCCTGGTTTCGAGGGTAAACGTTGTCAGATTAACCTCAATGAATGTTTAAGTTCACCGTGTGTATTCGGTGAATGTGAAGATCTGGCGAATGGTTTTCAGTGTAACTGCAGACCGGGATTTAGCGGCACACTGTGTAACAATGAAGTCAACGAATGCGAAAGTAGTCCATGTCAAAACAAAGGTACATGCCTCGATCTAGTTCGGAACTACTTTTGCATATGTCCGACAGAGTGGACGGGAAGCAACTGTGAAGTGTCCACAAACCACTGCGGATCACAGCCATGTGACAATGACGGTATTTGTGTTAACGACGGAAAGAGTTTTATCTGTCACTGCAGAAGCGGATTCACGGGTAGAACGTGCGGCTTTGAAGTTGATGAGTGTCTTTCTGTGCCGTGCCAACACGGTGGTTCATGTGTCGATCTACTGGATGGCTACCAATGTCTTTGCGCGTACGGATATGAAGGAGACCAATGCCATCGTTACGTCAACGAGTGCGAACATGATCCGTGCATCAACGATGGCACATGCGTCGATGGAATGGCGACGTTTTACTGCGCGTGTCAGCCCGGTTACTACGGTGTAATTTGTGAACATAATATCAACGAGTGCTGGTCGGAGCCTTGTTTGAATGGCGGTGAATGCCGGGACATGATTGATGACTTCTCGTGCGAATGTCAAGCAGGTTATGTTGGAAAGACGTGTCAACTGGAGAGAGATGAATGTTCCTCCAATCCATGTATGAATGGAGCTAGTTGCCTGGATCTTACTAACGGTTTCAGATGTATTTGTCCAGCAGGATTTGAAGGTAAGTTTCTTCCCCTTCGTTGACTCCTACATCCTTGCTGTCCACTTCCTGTTTAATGTTCCGTTACCGATCTAATATTCCTGTTCCTGTGTCAGTCCCATTTTCCGCTTTATCCTTGGTGTAAGACAGCACGGAATGAACCTAGCATAAATCCTCTATTGACGAATAAAAGGATCATCCCGCTTTATTCTGTAATGGGGTCTTTACACTAGTCTAACTTATGAATGTCTTAGACCAAGGATGTACCCTTATTCTTGGACCCGGGCCCTATTTCATAAAACTTAAAGATCTTTTTAAGTTGGATTTGAATCATGAAAATTCTTCTTAAATCCTGAACTCTTCTTAAGTTAAAAAGATTCTTATCTTCTATTTCATAAAACAACTTAAACCCATAGGTCAACTCTTATCAGTCAGATCCTTTTGGAACATCTCATGGTTGGGATTTCTCCATCTTATCTCTATTCCATCTGTCATCAAATGAACGGGTGTAAGCCAGTCCATCCTGGGTGAACTAAATCCCGAGTGGACCTTCGCCTTTAAGAAGAATATTCTTCGTAAAAAGTTGCTATCTTAACTTTATTATGGAATTCTTCTTAAGTTCTGTTCTAAGGTAATATTCTTCTTATCCGAAGAAGATATTTTATTCGAGTGACTGTGAACTGTGGACTGTTCCCAGACAGACACATTTTCCTTGTGGCACTTCATGTATGCGTGTGTGCTTGTTCCTTTTCTTGATCCTTTCCCCTCCTAGTCCTGTTTTTGGTCCGAAACCCGCCCCTCCTTGATGTTCCTGTATGTCTTAGCTTTTTTCCTATTCCTTTTTCGTTTCTTTTTCGGTTCCTTGTTGTGTTCTTGTTTTTGTGTTTGATCCACTTCCTATTTTGTTATATCTAACTAAACTACCGTTCATACTCCTGTCGTTGCGCATCGCCCGACGTCGACGTACGAGTTGAAGCAATGTCAATTTTTATTCGGCGACGTCGGCCGATGCCCAAACGATGCGAGTATGAACGGACCTTTACCGACGTTAGTATTTCTTACCAGGTGATCGATGTGACATCAACGTAGATGAATGCTTGAGTCTGCCGTGCATGAATGGCGCCACGTGCGTGGATGGTCTCAACTACTTCAACTGTTACTGTCCACCGGGATTCCAAGGCGTCTGGTGTGAATTTGACATCGATGATTGCGACGATAATCTGTGTCAGGTAGGTGTAGTTTTATTGATTTTTATAGACTTAGCAGCATGGATATCTTTAAGCGCTGAGCATACTCCACTACGCTCGAACTCTTTGCGCTCTCACTCATGCGTAGTAGCTCCAACACAACAAAAGGACGCAACCTGATTGGTAAACGGTCAGCGTTCCAATTAAGTGGTAATCCGGGCGTTTTTACTCTCAAAGCTGCCGTCGGAAAACCAAAAATTCAATGCTGGTTATCCGTCGGACGCCTACACTTCGGGTTAGGTTACCAAACCGGTGCTCTACCATGAGGTAATGAGTCCGATGGGGAAGAACAGCGATGATAGCCTAGGCATTCAGTTCAACCCTATCAACCCTTTAACGATTAGTTTTTCCCTTCTTACAGAATGATGGTACATGCATTGATGGTTTAGATCATTACCGCTGTGAATGTTCCCCTGGATATCAGGGTCCACACTGCACCAGTCACTCCGATAGGTGTTACGATGAACCGTGTGGAAATAATGGATTCTGTGTGGACCTCCTTAGCGATTTTATGTGCTTATGCGATGGCGGATATCAAGGTTTGTATGTCGTGATGTATTTCACTTTAGCATTCATACTATATTTTATATTCACACCTGTCATGCACAATGAAAAATGATTGTAATAAATGCGCCCTCATGTGTTGAACAGTGACTAGTACAATACGTGCCAAGAATGCATTGACTTGTATTAAAACGTAAACGAGGGCTACCCACCCTCGCCGAAACCGTCAACTTGTCAATTGCACCATGAAGCTTAGTTACTGAATTAGTTTTCGAACATGCGCAGTGAGATAATTATAAGTGCGCCCTCTTATGCTGAACAATGACCAGGAAGTTACTACGTGTCGTTAATGCAGGTGCCTTTTCCACAAAATACGAAAGTCAATTGTGAATTCATTTGTGAATTTGTTATGTGTTTCTAGAAATACTTAACATGTTTCTAGATGTTCTTCAAATGAGTCTAGATTTTTACTTATGTTTTCTCAGTACACTTATGACATAGGCCTCCTATAAAGAAGTTGGGGTTTTGCTCCTCCTGTATTCCTGTATTAGATGGTCGTACCGTATGCCTGTCTAATAAAATATGCAAAAATGACTGATTTATTATTGTAGCTATATAATAATTAAAAAAAAGGCCTGTAATTCTCTCAATTCTCATGTTTCCCTGCAGGTAAACAGTGCGAGGAGAATATTAATGAGTGTTTAAACCAACCCTGTGTTAATGGTACCTGTTTGGACGCCATAGACAACTACGTCTGTACATGTCAGGCTGGTAAGTGAATCCCTATCATCAGAGGGACTGTTATTTTGGCAGCCATTTTTTATTTTAATTCTACACTTCGTGTTCAATTTTCAAAGGGAGAAGTACATCGTCTTTAGAAATCGCATCAGAAAGATGCAATAAGTACATACGATGAAAGCGTCCAGAAGAGAGTTACGAGTCTGCGAACAGTGTCAAATGATGCAAAAAGTCTATTATGAACGGGTATCAACCAATGAAATGGATATAGGCTGCACGGAATAATATTAAATATTAAATAGTGTCCACTTACTTTTGTAATCTACAGGGTACGTAGGCGAGAATTGTGAAGTAGAAATAGATGAATGTACCAGTTCTCCGTGTCTCCAGAACTCAACATGCGTAGACCTTCCAAATGGTTTCATGTGCCAATGTCAGCTCGGCACAGATGGCGCACTTTGTGAGCTCAATATAGACGCTTGTTTATCACACCCTTGTCTTAACGATGGATCATGTGAAACAACAGATTATGGAACCACTTTTATATGCACCTGTGCTGAAGGATTTGCAGGCGAACAATGTGAAATTAACATTGACGAATGCATTAGTTCCCCGTGTAGAAATGGCGGAAAGTGTATCGACAGAAAGGCGCATTTTGAATGCGTCTGTCCTCTTGGCATGATCGGGGATGTGTGTGAACACGATATAGATGACTGTGCATCAGCTCCGTGTGAACACCCCGAAGCTACGTGTGTGGATCGTACCAATGACTATCATTGTCTGTGCCCGCCAGGATTCGCCGGTGGCCAGTGTGAGGTAGAATTCGACGAATGTCAGTCACAACCGTGTGTCGGCAATGCAACCTGTATTGACCGTGTGGATGGGTATCTATGCAACTGTCCCGCAGGATTAGGCGGTATAAATTGTGATATCGATCTGGATGAATGTAACAGTTCACCGTGTCAACATGGTGGAATGTGTATTGATTTGTTAGATGAGTTTGAGTGTCATTGCCAAGATGGTTATGCAGGTGAGTGTTCAATTAAGTTTATCGGGATCTAAACCCTATGTTGAGTGGGTAAAAAGGATAAGAAGTACAATTTAAAAACAAGAAAATACAATAGTATTTATGAATCAATCAGCGTCACATTAATAATTGGTGGTAGGATGAAACACGATTTAACAAAACCTTCATACACCACCAAATTCATCAAACTAGACATGCCCACTGAGGAAGGCCGAAACACCGAAGGCCGAAATGCTTTTGGGTCTATCTTATGAACCTTTCAACATCAAGGCAGTATAAAAAACAACGTAATGATTACTGCCCAATAAGCTTTCTACTTTGCACGATTAGTTGTGTGAGAGAACATCGATGACGTGAGCATGGTGGAAGAGTCCTGCGTAAAAACGTTTCTCAGGCGTTTGGCCTTATAGTTTGCATGAACATTAACACTTTCCACGCGGGTATTAGTTTTACAATGATTACAAAACATTATATTCAGAAACCTTTCTCAACTTTCAAGGTTTATCTCAAGGATAATTTACTGAACCAATAATAGCCATGTTTGTACTTATTTCAATGCACTTCTCACGCTGATTCCAAATATGGTAATGACATTCAATAGTGTTGACATTTTTGAAACATTTCGTGACATTTTGGAATGTCGTCTGCAGACGCCTGCCGCGTGAATAGTGTTACATAGCTTGATAAACATTCTTGTTCCTAATTCATTTCAGGCTCCAAGTGCGAAATTGATGTAGACGAATGCCAAAGTTCACCTTGCCAAAACGGAGGTTCTTGCGTGGATCATGTAGCCTCCTTCAATTGTATCTGCCCCTCGGGATATAGTGCGAAATATTGTCAGATTGAGATAGATGAATGTGAATCGGACCCTTGTTTTAACGAGGGAGAATGCGAGGACGGCATTGCTGTATACACCTGCGTATGCCCAGTTGGATGGGAGGGCGACCTCTGTCACATTGAAACGGACGAGTGCGTCGGTTCGCCGTGCGCCGACAACAGTACTTGCGTGGATGGTTTCAACTCTTACCGATGTTTTTGTGAACCTTACAGGACGGGTGTCCACTGCGAAGAGTGGCGAGACACGTGTCTCAGTAATCCTTGCTTGAACAGCGGAACTTGCGTCCCCGACAGGGACACCTTCACGTGTTTGTGTCGAGATGGTTTCACCGGTAGAACTTGTGAGACCAATATAGACGACTGTATTTCTAGTCCGTGTATATACGGACATTGTATAGACGGTATTAATTCGTACAGATGTAAATGTGGTCCTGGTTTTACGGGACCAAGATGTGAATACGACACCGATGAATGTGAACGTACCCCATGTAACAATAACGCTGTGTGCGTGGAC
Organism: Ophiura sarsii; assembly: GCA_035610835.1. Taxonomy (NCBI): domain Eukaryota; kingdom Metazoa; phylum Echinodermata; class Ophiuroidea; order Amphilepidida; family Ophiuridae; genus Ophiura; species Ophiura sarsii. Next base: position 61,503,776 of record CM069453.1, read on the forward strand.
CAAGTTAGTGGATATACGTGTGTTTGTAAACCAGGCTACACCGGTGAAGGTTGCAAAGACATTAAACAGGTATGTACAGGGACGTCACTCGTAAAAGAAGGGGTGGGAGAAAAGTGTAGCCTTTTAAGGCTAGTTTCTTAAAGGATTGAAGGTATGCGTTTAGACTGTTGAATCAGGTTCAATTATTAACAGTCTCCCATGACCAATTACCTGGGTGACCGAGCTAAGAAAGCAATACATGAAGTACACCATGACTTCGTGAATAGACCGGTCTAAAAAACTACCCATGCATGTCGTTAAAGACTAGCAGTTCACATAGGCTTGGGACCTTTAGACAAGGACAGCGGTAAGTAAAAAGGATATTTTCAGTTTTTTAACAAAAATGGTCAAGAATCACGTTCCTGAAGCCAACTATGTTGTGTGACAAATTGAGCTTACGAAATATTGAAGCGCGCATTAAATAGAAATGTTAATACTAAAATGGAAATGTTAACACTAAAATGGTATTTTTTTATAATGTTCAAAACAAGTTAGCTGTATTCTTTTTCGGGGTGGATATTACCATGGGGGATGTGTCCCCGCTTCCATCGCCTATGGACATGGAACCCCTAGTCTTCATGACATTGGCATGGCTTTATTCTAAATATATACCAGCGTCATCGTAAATAATTGGGCGCAACGCACAAACTACTCTTGATTTATACATCTTGCTTAAAGGTATGTTATGTGATCTTTCCTGGGAACGCCCTCAACATCGAAAAAAGAAATAAAAAGCAGATTTTCTTGCAGATTTACATTTCTGATCATAAATCGTACATACATTCCAAGTTACAGGGCGATACGATTCTGAATTACTTCAAAATCATGGTTTTAGAGTGAAAATAAACTGTCGTGATAACACGACAGTTTATATTTTCACTCTAAATTCACTCTAAAACCATGATTTTGAGGTAATTAGGAATCGTACCGCTCTGTAACTTGGAATGTATGTACGATTTATGATCAGAAATGTAAATCTGCAAGAAAATCTACTTTCTAAAAAAAAATCATGAATAGAGGGCGCTCTCTGGAAAAGATCACATAATATGCCTTTAAAATAGTGTTACAAGTTTACCGTCACGTTCATAAATGTGCATTACGTTTGGCATCATAATCATGATGATATCGCGATTGATGTTACACTTTTTCCACCCATTAGGCTTGCGTCTCGGAACCCTGTATGAATGGTGCGACGTGTCTGGACACGGATGACGGGGAGGACTTTTACTGCCATTGTCGGCTGGGATGGACTGGGAGCAAATGTGAGGAACCATCCAATCACTGTGATTCTGCGCCTTGTTATAATTGTGGCAGATGCGTGAACCATTCAAATGGGTAAGTGCACAATTGTTGGTTTCATACAGGGTGTTCCAGAATGATGTATACAGTTATATAATGTGACTTGTGTCTGGCAGATATAGACCTCATTGTTCAGTTTTGTAGCAACGTACCAAATGGTTTCCAAACCAATCATCATGACCTTCTTGTCTTATCATAGCATCGTTGGTATTACATAGTGACGTATGGTCGGTGGTATTACACAGTGACGTATGGTCAGTGGTATAACATAGTGATGGTCGTTGGTATTACATAGATACGTATGATCGTTGGTATTACATAGTGACGTATGATCGCTGCTATTACATAGTTACGTTGCTATAACATAGTGACGTATGATCGGTGCTATTACATGGTTACGTATGATCGGTTCTATTACATAGTGACGTATGATCGGTGCTATTACATAGTGACGTATGATCGGTGCTATTACATAGTGACGTATGGCAAACTGTGATCGTTTTTGTGATGTATATAACATTTTGTTATGAAAAATCATTTTCTTAATCATTTTTACAAAGTCCCAAAGCCAAACATTGATTAGGTGTATGAAAAAGCTAATGAAAACCTTGTTTTAACATAATAGCGTATACACTTTATGTTACTATGTCGATACGGGTCTCATTGTTTTGCCAGATGACAACATTCCGATAGATGGTGGTCTTGACCTCAAATTGAACTTGAATAATCGCCTGAATATTAAGTTTTTGTACAACGATGGCATGAAAAGCTAGTCTACATTCAGGGACGGTATGGCATAGAAGGTATGGGTGGTACAGAAAATGGAAAAGATTAAGGATAATACCGTCATAATACCTCGGTACTCGTATATTCGTGGATCTGGTTGGAATAATTTAGAAACGTTATTTAACATTCTTTGAAAATATGCACTACTGGCGAAATAAAAGCTACCTAAAACTTAGTCATAACATAACAAATGAATCATATTGTTGCCTACTTTGTTCGTTACAGTTATACATGCGAATGTAACGCTGGTTATATGGGTGGCAGATGCCAAAATGTGATCGACTATTGCGATAGCAGTCCGTGTTTTGGTGGATCAACTTGTGTACGTGAAGTGAATGGCTATAGATGTATTTGTCCGCAAGGTAAGGAAAGTTATTAGATGTTTAAACGTTAATCATCACGCTATCTAGGCTTAGTTCACAAAATTGTATTGAACGGATTTGCGATGTCAATGTCAACCCGTTTCAAATCATCGGTATTTGAGACAATTTGGTTCAAATAGATTTAGGGCGGTGTAGAAAGTTGTTTTTAAATATTGTTATTCTTATGTTGTTGTTGTTTTTGGTTTTTTGCGTGATTTTTTTTCTTCTTTTTCATTTCTTCAAAAATCACCATTTTGGGTTTAAACGTATTCCATCGATCGAGTATGCTATAAAATCTAGTTGGAAATTTCTTCATTTAAGTGATTTCCTGGGAGTGGTATTTTGCATCTTGTTTGCTGAACTTAAATTTAAGATACGGTTACCCACTAAACCTCTAATTGTATAACTATCGCAGAATTTAAATCCTAAACTTCGTTATTTCATTTATTTTCCAAGGTCTACAAGGGGAACATTGTGAATCGATCCTGCAACCCATCCAGTGAGTTTGACCTTTGACCCAACTGATTGGCGCATTTCATGTAGCTAGAAGAGAAGTAAAAAATACAATACGACCCCTTAAATGTCTCGTATGTACGAGATAAATATCTGGATGTAAGAGGCCTCACGGACACCACATCAAAGTGAAGTCTTCCTTCGTGAATGTTGAGATCCAACAGGATTGGTTGTTAGATGGAGAATATTATTCTGAACATTTAGTCACTTACGCACTTAGGGCAACGCTGCCGCAATTTCATAGATCTATAAAACGTGATGACTAAGTATAACTCAATACCATATGACCTCACCTGGCCGTAAGTGGAGACCTTCTCAAATAAGGGTGTGAAGTATCTCAATTTTCTTCTGACAATCATAAGCAGCAACACTCTTCATACGATGTCACATCTGGTGTATCTGAACAATGCTAAATTCAATATCACCGACCATTAAATGACTTGATCATATGTCATAAATTGTTGTATCACATATACATGCAAAGGTGGATTAGCAACACGTAAAATATTTCTCTGATAAAACATCAATTTTTGAACAGAAGTATTTTATTTATTGCATAAAGTGACGTATCATGTTGTTGCTAATACTCCCATCTTTTGAACACCCTCTTTTGGATATAAAATTAACTGGTTACACTTTTAACGTGGACATTTTCCCAAGTTGTTAGACGTGGAAAGAGAGCTGTTTTATAATAACAATATTTAGGAATTGGAATTAAATGATTAGTGTAACTAATTGTAACGTGTCTATGCTCATACAATGTGTATATAATTGCTGACCGAATGAATGAAATGCACCTGCATATTAAAGGGGCACTGAGAGATACGTATTGGAGTGCGCCCTCAATTTTCTTGGAAATCGTGGTGGGTTTTTTGTTTGCATCTACGTAATACTACCATCTGTAACCGTTTACCACAATTCACCGTCTATCGTATAAAAGTTCACGATGTGATGTGATTACATCGAAATTATCAGCACCACTCGCCATATAAATTGCGTCAACCAAAATTCTATCTAGCACCATCATTCAACCCTTTTCTCATAAATTATTACACTTCAGGGTTCCTACGTACCTTATCTATTGAAACAATTCAATTCTTTATTTTTTCTTGGCAATCTCTCAGTGCCCTTTAAATCAGGCCGAAGGATCGATTCCAGCATAGCTATAATATGGGTCTATGTATCTGTTTGATAAATACAGGTTAGAGTTTTAATTCTTGTAACAGTATATGTGTTTGTGCTGCTCGTTGGAATATTCCGATATTGTTATTATTTGTTTGTTAAGGTTTGCTACTGTATATTTATTTAAATGTGATTGCGGAACCAATAATTTACTTTTTATTTTTATTTCAATGTAATATGATATAATTAATGCTGCGAGTCCTAAAATAATAGTCATCCCTGAAACTGCAAGAAATATATTTAATACTGAAATTGAAAATAGTATAATATTATTTATTAACATGCATGTAATTTAATGGTATTTAGCTGGTAGTGATCGTTGTAGGCCTTATCAAAAACTGAAATAAACTATTATATTATCAATGGCCACTTGAACAGATTAATGACTGATATAATAGAGGTCATCCGTGTAGCGATGCGCAACGGCCTGCAAAGGGGAATCGCACCCGGCCTATTCTACATTCAATATAATGAATCGGTGCATGACGTCCAATTCATTGCATGAACCGTGTTACCAAATTGACCTACAATAACATTATCATGATACAGGTGTGTCTTCTTTCGGCAAATCTGAAGAAAAAAACCCAGTTATTATTCCCAACAAGATTGCAGCTAATCCCAAACACGGATAACCTCTATTGCACTTTGAGTATTACTGTATTTATCCAAAGTAATAATTATATTTTAAAGTAACTACATGAACAATTAAGTTTGATTAGTGGTATTACCAGGTATTTGGCCCTAAGGTAGTGTACACTGCAAAAACTGCAGAACGTGTTCAAATGTAACAGATTGAGAACATGTTCTGATGTGTTCTGGACACGTTCAGAACATATTCAGAACATGTTCTAAATCTGTTACATTTTGAACATGTTCTGGAACACCTGGAGAACACACCGTGAACATATTCTGAACGCGTCATGTGTTCTGCACTTTTTGCAATGTATATAGAGAACTTGCTCTCCAAGTGTGGGAGGGAAGGTATGAAGGTCAGAGGCGGCGCCACGGAGGGGGGGGGGGGGGGGGGGGGGGGCACCCCCCCCCCCAAAAAAAAACACCCAATATTTGTCTCCCCCCCCCCACCCCCCATTAACACCCAATTAAGTTAAAATTTGACAACATTTAACACTTTTAGCATAAAATGACAAATAAAATTGCGTTCTTAGCGCGCATCTTCTTTTCTTCATGCCCCCCATAAAAAATATTTTCCCTTTTGCCCCCCTCCCCCCTCCCCTCGAAAACAAAAATTATGATACTGGCGCTGCCACTGATAATGATTTGCAATTTTAGAAAAACGTTTTGGCAAAATCTGACGATGGCAAAAGTCGCCTAAAATGTTAGGAAATAGGCGCTGACCGTACCATTTCCTAAACGAGATAGTATATTTAAAGAGTAAAGTGTGTACTGAACGACACACGACACATGAACCATGATAATAAGTATTCATTAAATAAGTAGCGTACTGTATATCCCTTTTATTTTAAACTAGTTAGCATATCTTTTGTTATTTTATAAAGTGTAAAATATAATTTATTCTTGTTATTTAATAACCAATAGACAGTGAAAGGTCTAGAACAGCAGCATGTACTGATGTTGGAGAGTAGTCACAAAGATTTGCCTTTTCGACGATCACACAACATTGAAGTTAAATTATCGTATAGATGATGTGACCGTTGTTTACATGAGTAGTGTTTACAAATTGATTAGCGCCTGGTCTGAAGAGGTACTAGTCCATGACTACTGCATATACGTACTATTCAAAAGCAAAAGTGCTCATCACTGAGCGCCAATTTTAGAAGCAGCTGCCCTAGTACCTGGTCTCTCATTTGTGATAGGGATGCAGACCATGACTACTGCACTATTCTACACCGTAAGTAATGATCAATCAAGTGTGAATTTAATTTACAAAGCACGTTCTCTGTAGGTGCGCACGCATACCGCCGGGCATTACGTCACAGGTCACATCATCTATATGCCGGACATGTCGCTCCAGTTGTCTCTATTGACATGGCATGGTTGAGGGTAGGCTTATGTTAACGAATGTCTATAGCCACCTGGGGCGGTCTGCTGGCATGTGGTTACGTTTATGATATAAATTTACATATAACAATACATAATCGTTTACGATGGTCACATGACAACAGATCATCGTAGATGTCGGGAAGGTCGAATAATTTATTTGTATTGATTGAAGGATAACTAGTGTTAACGTAATTTCAATTGCTTTCGGGAATGATCTGTTGTCTAGTAATCGTCCTAAAGGTGGTCACAAAAGATCATCGTAGATGTCGGGTAGGTCGTACCAGTTGTCTCTATTGAGGGATGATTAATATCAATACTGCTATTACTTCCTTGTGAATATTGTACACTGTCATTTGATCACGTGTGATAATCGCGTGACAGCAGCAGATCATTGTAGATGTCGGGTAAGTCGAACCCTTTGTCACCGTAGGGATGCATCATGAAAACGTATTCCCGTTTATTGGCCTTGCGATGATATACGCTGTCACGTGGAAGTCTCAGATGTGGTCACGTGATTGAGAGAGTCGCGATGGTATCCAGAAGTTTACTTCTTGTTGGTGACCCGAAAACCAAAATGTGAGGTCTAAGTATTTTATTATTTTTGGAGGTGTGATTTCAGCATACGCTAGTATCTGCTTCAAGTAAGATACTAGCAGATGTAAACCAAATAGAACGTATTGTCTGCCTTTTTACAATAATTACCAATTCATAGACCGCTAAAAAACAATTGATACATTTTGTTTACAAAATACTGCGCCGACTTGTTTTGGTTAAAATCCGTACAGGCATTTTTGTTGTAAAAATAAAATGGCATTGGCTCAAAAACGAAAAACGCGCGGCCCGTACAAACCTGTTTTTAGTCTAAGGCGATACAAAACCAACCGGTTTTACGGGCGAACCGTTGGAGAACGGACCGCTCAGATCGTGATAATTATAATCTGACATTGAATTAACAGCAGTTCATAAAAACTGACCAATCTCCATCCAGCTCAGCTTTGGATGGCCTGTCACTGGTCATCCAGAATTGAAATTGATCTGTTGTGGAGTACCATCCCTGTGTGGCGAAAACTGAATGTTAATTTGAAGGCCCATGAAGATATATCGTCAGTGGGTACACTATAATACTAGTGATGCTCCCTTCGCTCGATCGTTCTGGATTTGGTCGCATCTCGCTACGCTTCTGGATTGGCAATAGCAGCACGGAACTGGTGTTATATAATAAATTGTAACTTACCGGGTAATAAATATGCTAAATCAGCAGATTTTTGGCCAAAAATCTGTCGACTTTTGTTTACAAAATGTTCACACATTTGCAGTTGTTTGTAAGATTTTGGTGACATTTTATGGTAAAAAAAACGCCCGACCGACCGACCCTACTTGATACTTGACAGGTTCGTCCGCCCGTAAAACAAGGGGGCGTCGCCTTATGCGCTTATTTATTACCGCGTAAATTACTTTTTTGAGGACTAATTGTGAACCTGGTACATTAAACAAATTAGCAATTATTTCAATCGATATCAAAGGTTTACTACGCGCGCATACGTGACGTCATGTGTCACATGCCACGCCTTAGTTCGGTTTTGTAGTTTATACATGGAATCGTCTCTGAATATTTGATGTAAATATTTCTAAAGCAGACGTCTATATTGTATTGAAAATAGTGTACAAATAAAAGGCTACTGGATTTTACTTTCTTCGTTTGTTGTTTTCTTCAATTTTTGTTTGTTTTTTATTTCCATAAAAGTTCCAGCCCTATTTGCACAGTAGCATAAATTAGTCAAGCCCTAGGAGTGAACGAGATTATGAAGGTGGGTTTTCATTTTTATTTTCTAAATTAGTCAGCAACAGGCCTATAATCAACCTTGCTCCTTAGTTACCTCCAAATGTTCTTATCTATACCTAAAGGGTTCAACAAAAGAAAGTATACCACTTTGTTTATGTCATTTTGAGTAACATTTAATTTTCTTTTGACCAAACAGGCTAGATAGGCATTTAGATGAATCTTTTAGGCATAATTTGATACCAAATTTGTTCCCTATTAAACAACAAAGATAAACCATGATTAGCACCATTTAAAGAAAATTGGTCACTTTTCAAAATTCACATTTTCAACGCACCAACGTGCTAATCATGGTTTATCTTTGTTGTTATGGGGCAAATTTGGTATCAAATTATGCCTAAAAGATTCATCTAAATGCCTGTCGAGTCTGTTTGGTCAAAAAAAATTGAATGTTACTCAAAATGACATAAACAAAGTGGTATACTTTCTTTTGTTGAACCCTTTATTACGCCCAAGTATGAACGAACGGCCAGTAGTAGAAATTTGCGGTTCTTGAGTTACATATGTTTTTGTAGCGGGATCGATTTTTTTTTTTGGCAGTTAAGACAAATTTTGCCGCATCATTTGAGCTCAATTGAACAATCAGAATCGGAACCAACTCAACTGATCCCGAGGAGGTATGCCTACAATACGTAGAAGGATAAGTCGGGATATCTATTATCACAGTTATATTAAAGAACCCAACAGATCGAAAATAAATAAATTATAACACACCTGCACACAAAAGCTAAACAAAGGAAATAGATTATTTATAAAAAGTGTCGGTGATCATCAGGGTCGAACCCGGGACCTTCTGGACACAAAGCGAGCGCCCTATCACTAAGCTACCGAGAACAATGTCTACCGTAGCTCAATGAAATAAACGGATAAACGCATGTGATTCAAATACCAATCCCGTTCCTAGAGACACTCCGAGGGCTCAGAAACACAAAAATATCTTTCCAGTAACACACAAGCCTTATCTCCATAACACAACCCCTTTCAAAGTTATAGCCAGTATCACAAGGCCTCATCTCCAACTCCCCAATGTGTTTTAAAATCTTCAAGTATTTTTTTCAAAATGGTCAAAATGGAGAAAAGAACTTGTGGTTCTGAGCCCTCGACTCACTTATAAAATAAAAGGAATTCACAGTTACGTAGTTCACAAGTTGGAAAACATTTCCCTCAAAAAGAGTTTCCCCCATAATATACGCAGTCCGCAAACACTGAGATATAATCAAAATTGAATGCGATCGCGCATGATGGACAAATGGACAAAATGCCAATGGTTCTAAATTTTGCTCTCTCTCTTAAAACGTCTTTTTGTTATCAATAGGGTCACAAAGAATTAGCCATGATTCATAGAACGACGACGACGACGACGAAATCTTAAATCGATTGTCTATTTTGTGACATGCGATGTGCAGAGATAAGAGATAAACCTGTTGCTTCCTTAATGCCATTAGTCCAGCGGAGCTTTGGTCTGCCACGTTTACGAGTTCCTTCGACAGCTTCTTGAGAAATCACCGTTTCTAGGTTGTCACCTTCTCGTCTAGCTATGTGTCCAAAGAATTGCAGTTTATTGCGCATGATCTTATTACACGGAGAAGTTTGGTCCCTGAATCTGGCTTCTGACAAATTCATTGGTCTTATATTATGCTCTTTCCATGATCATGATGATATTCCTAACATCTTGCGCTAACATCACATTTCGAATGCTTATATTTTGTTTTAATCCGCAATTCCCGCAGACCAGTTTCAGCTCCATATGTAGCAACCGGAAAGAATAATGCCTTCATAATGCGTACTTTTGTGGCCTTTTGTGATTCCTCTATCCTTCCAAATGGTTGATAGCGCATTTGCTGATGTTTTAGCCAAAACCAGTCGCCCTTTAATCTCCCCCGAACTTCCATCTTGAAGAATGAGTGATCCAAGGAAACTGAAGGTGTGTCAACACAATCTACTTGATTGTTATCGACTCTCACTTGTTGGTTGCTGTTATTTCCACAGATCATGACTTTGGTCTTTCTTAACATTCAGAAAGAGCCCACAATTCTCAATGGCTGCTTTCACCTGTATATTAGATCTTGAAGCTCATCTCCAGTTTTAGTATCATCAGCATATCAGAGATTGGTAATTGTGCGACCTCCCACTGAAACTTGTCCTTCAAATCCATCAAAAGCCGGCCCCATGATGTATTCTGCGTACATTTTGAATCAGTAGGGTGACAGGATACATCCTTGACGAACGCCTTGCCCAATTGAGAACCACCCACAGTCGCGATTATCATGATTATCTGTGCTTACTGTCGCCTCTTGGCTTTGTAGATGGATTTTATCAGCTCGGTGATGCGCAAGTCAAACAAATATTTTATCTTAGCTGGATTTACTGTCGTTGTCAAAATGTAAACTGCCCTAGTGAGTGACTAAACATAAGGTTACTTACCTAATTAAGAGCCTCCAAAAGCAAACAAACTTTTCATCAAACTAGAATGTATGTAGCAACTAGTCTTTTCTTCTCTGAAGACCTAAAGGAAAAACCTGAGCAAAATAGTCCCAATTTTCAGCCGCAATCCGAATTATTCATCGACTAACATAAACCTGTACGCTGACCCGCGTAAGGTTTTGATGGGGGTGAACCCATGGTATAGTGTAGACGGAGTTGATTTAACAATACTATCTTCAGAACACTGTCTTATATGATGAGGAAGGGATCGCTGCGTGCCTAAGCAATATTTGACCCATGCAGCGATGCCATCTTCAGAAAAGACAATGTGCACATGAATGCTATCTTCAGTAGACAGCATACATAGAGAATGCTATCTTCAGAATGTCATTGTGCAGAGGGATGCTATCTTCAGTAGACATTGCATAGCGGTGTATACCTGTTCTGCATACGTTGCAATGAGCAGGCCTCTCTCCTGCGCCAAGTCAACAAATATTTTATCTTAGCTGGATTTATTGCCGTTGTCAAAATGTAAACTGCCCTAGTGAGTGACTAAATATTAGGTTACTTACCTAATTAAGACCAACCAAAAGAAACAACTTTTCATAAAACTAGAATGTATGTAACAACCAGCCTTTTCTCGCAGACGGCAAAACGTTTGGTTTTATCTCTCTGACTGCAAAACGCTTTTGTTTCATGTTTTTCTTGTATCCTGGTGATGCTGCGTACTGCGCATTTGCTTTTATTGCGTTGATCAGCTGCAAATATTTCAAACGCAGTACGCCTGACCATGCACGCAAGGTCTCCTTGTGACGCAAACAAACACAACTGTTGTTGCATGTTTACATTTGGTCAGTTTTCAAACAAGAATTTAGAAAATATAGTAGGCCTATGTCTATCCGTTTTGTAGCAGGCGAAGATTGTACTAACTGGCCCGACTTTTCGCTGCCTCATTTTTGTTTGATCATAACTCAGCCCAAGAATATTCAATGATGATTTCTATATGAGATTACAAACTCGGACGTGTATACATTTTATAAGACAATCTGAAGACCTCAGGGGAAAACCTGAGCAAAATAGTCCCAATTTTAATCCGCAATCCGAATAATTCATCGACTAACATACACCTGTACGCTGACCCGCGTAAGGTTTTGGTGGGGTGAACCCATGGGTATAGTGTAGACGGAGTTGATTTAACAATACCATCTTCAGAACACTGTCTTATATGATAAGGAAGGGTCGCGGATCGCAAAGTGCCTAAGCAATATTAGACCCATGCAGCAATGCCATCTTCAAAAACGACATTGTGCACATGAGTGCTATCTTCAGTAGACAGCATACATAGAGATGCTATCTTCAGAAGGTCATTGTGCAGAAGGATGCTATCTTCAGTAGACATTGCATAGCGGTGTATGCCTGTTCTGCATGTTGCAATGAGCAGGCTTCTCTCCTGCGCCAAGTCAAACAAATATTTAATCTTAGCTGGATTTACTGTCGTTGTCAAAATGTAAACTGCCCTAGTGAGTGACTAGACATTATGTTACTTACCTAATTAAGACCAACCAAAAGAAACAAACTTTTCATCGAACTAGAATGTATATACCAACCAGCCTTTTCTCGCAGACAGCAAAATGTTTGGTTTTAACTCGCTGACTGCAAAACGCTTTTGTTTCATGTTTTTCTTGTATCCTGGTGATGATGCTTACTGCGCATTCATCAGCTGTTTGCGTTGATCAGCTGCAAATATTTCAAACGCAGTAGGCCTACGCCTGACCATGCACGCAAGCTCTCCTTGTGACGCAAACAAACACAACTGTTGTTGCATGTTTACATTTGGTCAGTTTTCAAACAAGGATTTAGAAAATATAGTAGGCCTATGCCTATCCCTTTTGTAGCAGGCGAAGATTGTGCTAACTGGCTCGACTTTTCGCCGCTTCATTTTTGTTTGATCATAACTCAGCCCAAGAGTATTCAGTGATGATTTCTATGTGAGATTATAAACTCGGACGTGTAATCTGAAGACTTTAGGGGAAAACCTGAGCAAAATAGTCCCAATTTAAGCCGCTATCCGAAAAGTTCATCGACTAACGTACACCTGTACGCTGACCCGCGTAAGGTTTTGGTTAGGTGAACCCATGGGTATAGTGTAGACGGAGTTGATTCAACAATCTTCAGAACACTGTCTTATAATGATGAGAAGGGATCGCTGCGTGCCTAAGCAATATTTGACCGATGCAGCGATGCCATCTTCAGAAAAGACATTGTGCACATGAATCCTATCTTCAGTAGAAAGCATACATAGAGATGCTATCTTCAGAAGGTCAGTGTGCAGAGGGATGCTATATTCAGTAGACATTGAATAGCAGTGTATGCCTGTTCTGCATACGCTGCAATGAGCAGGCCTCTCTCCTGCGCCAAGTCAAACAAATATTTTATCTTAGCTGGATTTATTGTCGTTGTCAAAATGTAAACTGCCCTAGTGAGTGACTAAATATTAGGTTAATACCTAATTAAGACCAACCAAAAGAAACAAACATTTCTTCAAACTGGAATGTATGCAACAACCAGCCTTTTCTTGCAGACGGCAAAAAAACATTTGGTTTCATCTCACTGACTGCAAAACGCTTTTGTTTCATGTTTTTCTTGTATCCTGGTTATGCTGCGTATACTGCGCATTTGCTTTTTTGCGTTGATCAGCTGCAAATATTTCAAACGCAGTACGCCTGACCATGCACGCAAAGTCTCCTTGTGACGCAAACAAACGGAACTGTTGTTGCATGTTTACATTTGGTCAGTTTTCAAACAAGAATTTAGAAAATATAGTAGGCCTATGTCTATTCCTTTTGTAGCAGGCGAATATTTTGCTAACTGTGTATGTTAGTCGATGAACTATTCGGATTGCGGCTGAAAATTGGGACTATTTTGCTCAGGTTTTTCCTTGAGGTCTTCAGATTACACGTCCGAGTTTGTAATCCAGTCACATAGAAATCATCACTGAATATTCTTGGGCTGAGTTATGATCAAACCAAAATGAGGCGTCGGAAAGTCGAGCCCTGTACGCTGACCCGCGTAAGGTTTTGGTGAGGTGAACCCAGGTATAGTGTAGACGGGGTTGATTTTTAATGAATGCTATCTTCAGTACACAGCATACATAGAGATGCTATCTTCAGAAGGTCATTGTGCAGAAGGATGCTATCTTCAGGAGACATTGCACAGCGGTGTATGACTGTTCTGCATACGTTGCAATGAGCAGGCCTCTCTCCTGCGCCAAGTCAAACAAATATTTTATCTAAGCTGGATTTATTGTCGTTGTCAAAATGTAAACTGCCCTTGTGAGTGACTAAACATTGGGTTACTTACCTAATTAAGACCAACCAAAAGAAACTTTTCATCAAACTAGAATGTGTGTAACAACCAGCCTTTTCTCGCAGACGGCAAAACATTTGGTTTCATCTCGCTGACTGCAAAACGCTTTTGTTTCATGTTTTTCTTGTATCCTGGTGATGATGCGTACTGCGCATTTGCTTTTTTTGCGTTGATCAGCTGCAAATATTTCAAACGCAGTACGCCTGACCATGCACGCAAGGTCTCCTGTGGCGCAAACAAACACAACTGTTGTTGCATGTTTACATTTGGTCAGTTTTCAAACAAGGATTTTGAAAATGTAGTAGGCCTATTATAATGCGCATCCCTTTTAGGGCAGGCGAAGATTGTGCTAACTGGCCCGACTTTTCGCCGCCTTATTTTTGTTTGATCATAACTCAGCTCAAGAATATTCAGTGATGATTTCTGTGTGAGATTACAAACTCGGACGTGTAATCTGAAGACCTCAAGGAAAAACCTGAGCAAAATAGTCCCAATTTTCAGCCGCAATCCGAAAAATTCATCGACTAACATACACCTGTACGCTGACCCGCGTAAGGTTTTGGTGAGGTGAACCCATGGATATAGTGTAGACGGAGTTGATTTAACAACACCATCTGCAGAACACTGTCTTATATGATGAGGAAGGGATCGCTGCGTGCCTAAGCAATATTAGACCCATGCAGCGATGCCATCTTCAGAAAATACATTGTGCACATGAATGCTATCTTCAGTAGACAGCATGCATAGAGATGCTATCTTCAGAAGGTCATTGTGCAGAAGGATGCTATCTTCAGTAGACATTGCACAGCGGTGTATGACTGTTCTGCATACGTTGCAATGAGCAGGCCTCTCTCCGGCGCCAAGTCAAACAAATATTTTATCTAAGCTGGATTTATTGTCGTTGTCAAAATGTAAACTGCGGTAGTGACTAAAAATTAGGTTACTTACCTAATTAAGACCAACCAAAAGAAATAAACTTTTTATCAAACTAGAATGTATGTAACAACCAGCCTTTTCTTCAACGCATACAAAATTCAGCTGCTCGACTTGTTACCCTCTCCAAGATTCGCTGTCACATTTCTCCTGTCCTTCGTGACTTACACTGGTTACCAATCAAATCACGCATTATGTTCAAGATTCTTCTATTAACTTTTAAATGTTCTCGTGGACTAGCACCATGTACCTCCAAGATCTCATACATCATTACAAGCCCACACGCAATCTCCGTTCTCGCTCAAAATATCTTCTTGCTCATGCTTCATCACCTTCGACATCATATGGACGCCGTTCTTTTCAAGATGCTTCTACTGAACTTTGGAATAAATTACCATATCATGTTAAATCAGCCAAAACTCTTGAACAGTTCAAATCATCGCTAAAAACTTACCTATTTAATGTTAATGCATGATTTCCTTTTTGTCGTGTCTTTTGTTACTACTACATGTATAGTTTTGTATATTTGCGTTTCTGTTTTATTTGTTATAGCGCATAGGGACTTAATTGTGTTATGCGCTCAATAAGCATGGTTTTATTATTATTATTATTATTTCTCGCAGACGGCAACACATTTGGTTTCATCTCGCTGACTGCAAAACGCTTTTGTTTCATGTTTTTCTTGTATCCTGGTGATGATGCTTACTGCGCATTTGCTTTTTGCGTTGATCAGCTGCAAATATTTCAAACGCAGTACGCCTGACCATGCACGCAAGGCCTCCTTGTGACGCAAACAAACACAACTGTTGTTGCATGTTTACATTTGGTCAGTTTTCAAACAAGGATTTTGAAAATGTAGTAGGCCTATGTGCGGGGAGAAACCCATTTCTAGCATTACAGTCCATAGCTTCGAGTGTTGCACGCAGTCAAATGCCTTGGAGTAGTCAATGAAGCATATAGGTATGGAGAGAGGTTGCTGAAATTCCAGGTTCTTCTCCATCAGGTTTCTCAGATTGCCTATTTGATTTCTTGTGCCTCGCCCTTTCCTGAAAACCAGCCTGTTCAGGTGGTTACTCATTCTCCACTATGTTGTCGGATCTTTTCTGCAATGATATGGAGTAAAACCTTGCTTGTATGAGAAATTAAGGCTATCGTGCGGTTGTTAGCACCCTCTCTGGTGGCCCTTTTCTTTGGAAGAGGGAGGAAGACTGCTTTCTTCCTGTCTGTTGGCCACTCGGTTATTTTCCAAATCTTGGTGCATAGTCTGTGGATAACATCAATGCCCTCCTTATCACTTTCCTTTAGGAGTTCTGCAGGAATATTATCAGCTCCAGGCGATTTACCATTCTTTAATTTCTTCATAGCTTGGGCCACTTCACTCTTCAGAATATCAGGCTCGAGCGCTCAGACATGTCATTGTGATGCGTGTTATAATCAACTTGAATAACTTCTTGGGATGCATATAGCTTTTGGCAGTACTGTTTCTACTTGGCTTTTATTTCGTAATCTTCCGTAAGAATTTTCCATTAGCATCCTTCAAGACATTTAGTCTGGGAACCGGTTTCTTTGTCAGGAGTTTGATATTTGTGTACACGTCCTTGGTGTTGTTGGCTGTACTGTCCTTTTCAACTTCAGAACTAATTTGGGGTGATGAAAGTTGATTTGTCTTTACGAAGTTGTAGTTGGGCTTTCCTGTTAAGCTCCCGGTACTCTTTCAGGTAATTCTTATTTTCGAGACCCTTAGTTTTGATCTTCCGACGTTGATCTACCAGATTAAAGACTTGCTCTGTGTTCCAGGGTTTCTTCTTACGCTTGCACTTGGGTATTGATTTTTGTGCTGTTTCCGTCACTGTCTTTTTGATCTCCTGCCACAGCTCTTCGGGTGAAGACTCCTCTGGGTCAGTTTCGAATATGGTCTGGAATTGGTTTTTTATATCCACTCTGTATTGTGCACTGATTTGAGTCATATCAAGTCTGGCTGGCTTACTTTGGCGTTTTATTCTTCTTAGTTTAAGCCTCATGCCGGATACAAGAAGTTGATGGTCAGATCCGCAATCCGCCCCTGGATAGGTCTTCGCGTACATACATCTTGATATCCATCGTTTTTCAACAGAATGTAATCAATCTGACTTCTGGTTTTCTGATCAGGTGATGACCACGTATAAAGTCTCCTTGGGTGTTGCTTGAAGAGGGTGTTCACGATCACAAACACATTCTCATCACAGAAATGAACAAGACGTTCTCCTCCGCTTTAAGAATAAAATATAGTTGCTAAAACCCTCCTTTATCTTAATACATGAAAATTGTGTAATTTCGCTGTTTAAGACAGCTGTTTGGCATATCAACAATGTAGACATTACTTTGACGCATTTCATTTTCGATATCGACGAATTTGTAAAATGCCGATGTGAAATGCTCTGCTTGTAGATGTCATAGACTGCTTTCAAAAAGTTGGCGAGACAGGTCCTATCATAAGGAGTATTTCAAGACCTTAATCTTAATGGAAGACTTTTATTTCACCTCAAGATCACTCTTGAAACCAACGGTTTAAATTCCGCGGGAGTTTAACTCGGTGTTAGTTCCCAAAGTGGTTCGATATTGCGTGGTTCGTTTTGGTGATAATTAACTACGGCTTTTGTTCACCGCTAAGTGGCCTTTCAGCTATAAACTCCGATTGAAATGAAATCACGCCAAAAGGTGCGTGATATAATTATGGCCATGTGTTTTTTTAACTCGCCACCCTTACCGTTGCATGTCCTGATTTTTACATTACACCATCTGAGATTTGAATTAGCATATCGCAATATCTAGTTGTTCTACCCCATAAAAAGTAATATTTTCTGACCGGTTATTTCACAAGAAATCCAAATATGCTTTTGGAATTTAGATTTAAGAATGTTCGGAAAATATCTATTTTTTTCTTCATATTTTGATTTAAGCTCAATAAAAAAAAAATCCCTTTCCCAATCATAATTTTACTGTGCATAGTAATTCCTCATGCAATTACCCATCAGAACATAATGGTTGTCAATGGTAACTTGTTGAAATATACAGACTGTAACAAAAAAGTTAAACAATCGCAATTTTGTTTTTAACCCAGCGTTAAAATCATGCAATGTCAAAATCTTTTACACTCTGTGTTAAGATCCGTTTTGGCTACCAAATTAATTTTATTTGGTATTTTTAACTACTTGCGTTTTAAAGTTATGACTAGTCTACTAAATCGTCTAGAAATCGGGTTGGGCCACTTTCACAATATCATACAATATTGCTTAATTAAATGGTTAGGGTATCATGCAAGGAACATTAAAGAGAACAATATAATTCTTTTTCAAATAGTATTTCATTTGAATAAATAAATTCATAAATAAATAAATTTTATCTTGACAAATTTATTTGGAGTTCATAAATAAAATAGCTCATTATTCCTCCTGAGCATACGGTAAGCACAAAGACTGTTTCAATCATTGTCATTCTACGTTCTGTTAACAACCATAAAAACTCGTTTTTCCAATGTGAATTGGGGCACTTTTGTTATAAGCGGCAGCCATGCTCTTAGTAAGGGATGGTTTTAATTCTACCGCACATTACCATGATTACAGATCTTTGTAATACTTTCAACCACTTGTTGTGGTTGTTGAACTTGTTGAACTTGTTGAACCATTGTTGTCTAACAAGAGCGCTCTACTGCTACGTTTTTGGTTCGATTCCTTTTCATATTCATCCCAGTGGTTTTACCATTGATTAAACCAAAGTGACCCAGGTGATTTCATGACTACTTTAGACAATTGATCATAATTATATCTGCTTACCGACCATCGATTGTCATGAATCAAAGCTTATTCGAAAGCTTAGAAAATTCCCCATTGCATACCATTAAAATTCAAAACAGACATTCTGCGGGAGATATTTTTAATATTTTTTTCAAAACTGTATCACTTTTTGTTGTTGTTACAGCCTGTACTATATCGAGAAGTAAATGAGCACAAACGTTTAAATTTCATATTTTACAAGTATATGTTTGGTGTTTGTTTTTTTTTGGGGGGGGGGGGGGGGGGGGGGGGTATGGACCCTATCCTAATTTAAACGGCATTTTTGAATTCCCCTATTTGAGAGCTTTCCAAAAATGTATAATTTTGCTATCATCTGTTGAATACCTTTTTGTGTGTGTTATAGTCATGTATGTAAAACCGATGGATTAGGGCAAGTTCACTGTGTAGCGAATAGGGAAAAAGCCAAGGACGATGCAATCGATTCATTGCAATTGTTACATAATAGTTGTCATGTTTGTTGAAACAGAATCTTACAGAATATAAAATAATCTATAAAATGAGAGCAAAATCATGTTTTTGTACCATACAGGAATGAGTTATTGTAAATTAAACGTAGAATTGGGAACATTTAACTATATTCCCCAAAGATTGTACACAGCGCCGCCGCCACCGCGCGCCGCCACCCCAGACTTAATACAGGGTGAGTCAAAATAGTTAGGTCCCGATTTCACCGATTTTTTAAACCAGTTAAAATTCAAAAATGAATAAATTTAATGATTTACCTAGCAACGTGGCATTACTAGCTACAACCTAAATTTCATTTCATTCAAATTGGTTATTCGAAACGGGAGATATGATAATTTTTCTCAATTCTGTGAAATAAAATCTGTTCCAACTTATCTAAGTTAACGTTTAATGTGCGCCTTTTGAATAAGTCAATCAAATGCGTGTTGGTATTCACAGCAATTACAATAGGAAAAGAGATTCTATTGTCTTTGCGGTTATGTTTTCAATAGTTTTCGTGCAATCAGAGAGGGGAAAGGGAAAGAAAAGAGAGAGAGAAAGGAAAAAGGGAGGAAAAAGAAAAAGGAAAAGGAGAAAAAAGGGGGAAAGAAATAAAAGAAGAAAGGGAAAAATTTCGCAGTACAAAAAGCAGTCAACAAATTGTTGACTGTTGTGTTTTTTGTACTGCCAAATTGTGTAACCGTGCGAACATTTTTGACTGTGCGAAATTTTGTGACCGTCCGAATTTTTGACCGTACGAAATGTTGTGACCGTTCGAAATTAATTTTGTGACCGTGCGAAATTTTGTGACCGTGCGAATTTTTTTATGACCCCCCCCCCCCCCCCCCCCCCCCCCCCCCCACCACTTACGTGAAATTCACGAAGTGAGTGACTGGGAAAAAATTGGGGCAAACCTTTTACGAAAAATTGGAACCAGGAATTTTTTTGGCTGTTCCCCCCCCTGACAACCAACCTCTGTTACGCCCCTGCATCCACCACCAAACTTGGAACACTTTGGATTACGCGTCTTTTCGTAAATATGTTGTAAATCTGCTGTGGAATAATGTTGTCGTGAAAACATCACCAGGTATGAAGAAGTATGTCTACTCTCATAAACAATGAAAACAATTACCAATTTTGTACAAGAAGTATTTTTCTTGATTTTTTGAAAACGGGACCTGCTATTTTGACTCACCCTGTATATCAACCATATAGCAGCCAAACAGTTATAGAAATACCTGATTTATTCACACAATGTAGCTAGATAAATAGGCTTTTCACATGACACCTCAACCATAGCTCTACCCACGGGCTCTACCACATTTAGTTGTTGAGTTAACTTAGAGAGAGATGGATGATTCGTCACCAAAAAATGCAACGCCACCACCCTTTTTGGGTGGTGAGTTCAAAACACATGGCCATATAATCACTTTGATAGTAAAAATGTGCCATTGTTGTTTTGTTTTGTTTTGTTTGGTGTTTTGTGTTTTGTGATTTGTGTGTTTTGTTTTGTTTGGTTTTATGTTTTATGTTTTATGTTTTATGTTTTATGTTTTATGTTGTTCATGTTTTATGTTTTATGTGTTGTGTTGTGTTGTTTTGTTTTGTTTTGTTTTGTTTTGTGCTTCGTGTTTTGTGTTTTGTGTTTTGTTTTGTGTTTTGTTTTGTTTTGTTTCGTGTTTTGTGTTTTGTGTTTTGTGTTTTGTGTTTTTGTGTTTTGTGTTGTGTTGTGTTGTGTTGTTTTATTTTGTTTTGTT